>PVIA01001333.1:0-291083 GCA_004024845.1 Tonatia bakeri | reverse complement strand
ACCACAGAGGAAATATATACAGTGAAAGAAGAGAAGGATGGTTGCAGTTGTGTGGGGACAGATGTTAGATGGGCCGTTTAAGGGTTTCATTAAGAAAGGGATTTTTGAACTCAAATTCGACAAAGAAAAGTATCCTCCTATGTGGAAAACTGTGAAGCCTATTGCAGACATAGGGAACAGCAAGTAATATAATTCTGAGTTTGCCATGACCTTGCCTTGTTTTAGGAACTGTCAAATACCCATGGTGAGCAGGAAGATTTGACACAAAGCACTACTGGAATTTGGCCATTGGTAGACCATGCAGAACCTTGCAGGACAGGATAAGTTTGTAGTTAGTTCTAAGTATATTTGGAAGGCACTGAAAAGTGTTAAAAAGAAAAGGGATCATTATCTGAATTGCAGTTTAAAGAGCCTATTTAGGCTGCTGCATGAAGAATTCAGGTAGGGTGCAGGTTAGGAGTCAGGGAGACCAGTTAGGAGCTGCTGCAGTGGTTGAGGTAAGAGAAGATGGTAATGTTGACTTGGTTCACAGCAGTGGAGGTGGAGAGAATATGTGAACTTTCGATATATTATGAATATTGAGTGAAATGGACTTGCTGCTGGATAGCAGTGTGGGTGAGAGAAAGAAAGAGATAGAGGACTACTCTTAGACTTCTGGCTAGGTGAGCTGGGGAGATGGTGCTTCTATTTACGGAAGAGGAAAGATTTCATATCTGACTTTGAGACATCCAACTTAAATTGGCAGTTGGCTTATACAGTGAGGGTGATCAAAGTCAGTATTATATGCAGTTAGGTGGTTTTTGAAGTTATAGAAATGGATGGGGTCATCTTTGTAAAGTAGGACATAATGAAAGAAGACCTAGAAGTTCAGAGGAACTTCACTGTTTCAGAGAGAAGGACCTCACATGGTCATGGAAAACAAAGACATAGACAAAGACATAACAAGCAGCATGGTATAAAGACAAAGGTGTTTCTGATTCAAGTAATTGCTTGCAGGGCCAGAGATTGGGCTCTAGCCTCATCTCTACTATAACCCAGTTAGACGCAATGTGTTCTCGCAGAGGATTCCTGTGTGTTAGAGTCCTGTAACTCTGGGCTTAGGAACCGAGGCTGGAACTTATTGGCCAAGAGCAAGATTTTCAAGCTTTTTCAATCTATTCAGCTCCATATTGTACTTGCAGGATTGTTGTAAGAAGTACATACAATGCAGATAGATCTCTTACTGTGTTTAGCACATACTATGTCCTAATTTTACATTGTAGGTGCATATAAATAGTGTTACAATGACTTAAGAGAGAAACAATGAAATTAAAACATGTTAACTAAAACCTTTGCTACGAAGATGTTCTTTATCAAGTTTATGTAGAGTAATATCGTGAGGATGAGACAAAGCAAGGGATTCCATCTCAGCATCACTTTTGTTGGTTTGGATTAGCTGTTAATGAAAACTGCAATTTCGATTTGTTGAATGCTGAGCAGTTTAAATATAACTTATTTAATCCAGGCGGCCACCCCATGAGGCGTAATGGGTAATGTTACCACTCCCATTTTACAAGAGAAAAAACTATAACCAGGAAATTAAATAATTTTGTCCAAAGTCATTCAGCTAGGTGTGTATGGTTCTGTTCTTAGACAGAACCATCACCTTTCACTTCTCAGATGGTCTCCAATGTCTTGTCACAAATATCTCCACATATAGTCTGTTAATTTTTTCCATGTAACATTTAGACTTGGAAAAAATGTAATACATATTTGTTCAAAAAAGCAAGAACACCAAGTGATACAGCAAAGCCATATGGACTTTTTTTATGATAGAAAGTAAGAGATTAAGTGGACTGAAAATTAAGTGCAAGAATACTACTATATATAAGGAGAAAAGGAACATCCAATTAATTGCACACTGAGAACAGTAGGAAAGAAAGCCTGAGACACTTCAAATGTGACTCAGGAAAAGTTATTGGGATGTGGTTTCAAGAAATAACACAAAAATGGTCTTACTTTATAATGCCAGTATAACCTGTTCACAGGGCTGAGAGGTGGCATTTCTGATTTTGGGTGAGGTGACACCTAATTGCAAACACTGCCTGCAAATAAGGCTTGTCACAGACTGTGGGGTTTCTTCCTCTCCTTGAAACTTAGGTTGCAGGAACTGACAACTCACTGCCATTAGAAAGAAACTTTTTTGAGAAGAAATGGCTTGAATATACTATTGGAGAATCTGCATCTTTTTAGTAGCTCCAATTTCATTTAAATCTAATAAACTGCAAGCACAATCTAATTACCAATGGTAGGGAAACAGTCATTCTCACTTCTGATACCTGTAAGACCTAAATTCTGTGACCTAGGGGTCTTTAGTGAGAACCCCAGGTTCATCTTTCTTGATGCCAGCAGGCATTTTCAAAGACTTATCTCCCATCTGTAGGTGGCAGTAAGTTATTACTGTTTATGTAACTCTGATCAGTGGAAGGGGAATTAAGTCCAATTTAGAAAAACAGAATATTGTATAAAGAGAATATTGTTCTATCTTTGGCCCAATAAAAGGACAATAACTCTCAGGTTTTTTTTTCAATGGAAGTTTGATTTCTTCCCCCATTTTAATTTGAGGTAAAATTGAAATACTTATGTATTCTCACTAGCTAGATGAACTTATGTTTATACCAAGATAAATAAACTTAGAACAAGAGAGGAAAGTGTTTTGTATTTAAACCAGCAGCTCAAGAAACCCACTGTTTCTTAAGGTGATGTGTCTAAGCAAGATTAGCTCAGATTTTAAAGCCTGCTGTTGTATTTATGTTAAGCAGTGGGATTTGCTTTCAAGTATATGCATACAGAATATCAAATAATTATTCTTGCAATTCCCCAATAAAAGGATTTCTTTTTAAATCACTTACTGAGCATGATTTCCATGCTCAGGCTTTAAAAGAAACAAACAACGACCCCCCCCCCCCCCCCCCCCCCCGCCCTACACACACACAACATGCACACATGAAAAAGAAAAGAATTGTTGGATTGCTGGGGTTTTTTTTGGCTTTGTCTCCTGCTCTGTGGTAGTTCATATGCAAAACATGCAGCCTTACAGATGTCATCCACCAGTCCTTGCCATGAAGAGAAACACAGCGGGACCCAGTGAGGATTTGCTGAAGCTGAAAACCGACTTTATAATTTAGCTCTGAGTCCTGAAGCAGTGTAAGTCACCCTATAAGTCAGAGCACCGGATCCGCAAATGGTCTGGCAAATAGAGTGAAACATGAATTTTCCCCCTCATAGTTCTCCTCTTGTTAGTACAATTAAAACAACAAGCAGCTTCTTTACTGCTCGTGATTTAGCGGTTAGCCAAGTAAAGTGACAATTTTAGGCTACAGTAGACCAAGCCACAGGGAAAAAAAACCCAGCTGATAAGGAGAGACAGTGGCTGTCATACTATGCCAACAGGGACTGCCAGCTTTCTGAAATGAAAGCATTTTTTCCACCTTGATGAATACTTTACACTTTTGCTTAGCTTAGCTCCACGGAGCCTTCCTATTGGAGTAAAACTGCTTGTACTTCTGTTATCTGATTTTAGATAGCTCTAAAAAATTTAACTGAGACTACAGAGATTAAGTTGGATCTTTTTTTAAATGTGTGGAATTAACATCTTCTTGCCCACGCTAGCAGAATGCTTTTGCCTTACAAGAGCCTTTCTATTCATGTTTTTCCTATGTATGGGGTAGAATTCTTTGTACAAAACATCTTACTATCGATAAGCTTTGTTCCTCCACAAGAGACAGAAAGGCAGGGATTCAGTCATTTCCCAATCTTTGTTGTAGTGGCTGGCAGAAGAAAGGGACAGAGGCCCACTAGACCACTAGAGGTTTGAAACGCCCATGTGTTAAAAGGTAGAATTTTCTGCCCCAGCTCTCCCAGTCTAATAGGTAGTGACATTTGTGCACCTTTCAAAAAAAAATCAAAATGCATTTTATTTTTGATGAGCATGGAAGGCACACAAGTACTCAGGTACTAAGCAGTCCTCCTTTCGTTGAGTTGACTGGTCATGTAATGGATCTGCAGGGCCATGTGTAACAGCTTGTTTATAAGTGAGGATCTCTATCCATTCTACTCGACAGCATCAATCCTTTTCTTTTGGATACGAGGGTGGGGGCTCTGTCCGTTGGACTGACTGACCTGACCTCAGTAAAACATGAATAGCTTCCTGGATTAGCTTTTGGACCTGTCTTGGTATTTGCAAGATCTGGGAGTATAGCTGGAATCTTCCCCTTACAAGAAGGAGTAAGTTAGGCCCAGATGGTGGAGCCTGTAACAGAAGATACCATGTGAAAAGAGTCATAGGGATTTGGCACAACATTATTGAAAGAACATATGACATAGGATTCAAACAGATTTGGGTTAAAATCCTAGCTAAGTCACTTAGGTCACTTATTCTGTGAATTGGGCAAGCTGTTTTTTAACCTTTTGAACTTCAGTTCCCTTATTTTGTAAAGTAGGGGTTCTAATGCCTATTTTAAACATATGTATCAACAAACAAGGTAAAGCACCATTCACAAAACATGGAAAAGCTCTTGAAAAGTACCTTAAACAACACCAACAGCTGTGAGTCATTTCAGTAGAATTTTCCATAGGGATGCGGTAGAGGGTGTTAGTGAAGAGTAGAGATTTAAAAACACCTCCACCAGTGGTGTGACCCAGGGTAGATTGTTTAACCTCTCTGTGTCTTGTCATTTATACAATGGAGATACCTGTAGAATGAACTGTACAGAATTCCTGGGAGGGATAATTGAAATACTGTATATCAAGTAATTGGGACAATTTAAGTGTTAATGATGTTATATATTTTTATTATTACCTCCCCTCTCCCAGGTGATTATCTAGGAGTATGAGGTAGCCCATGTGGCACCGAAGAACAATAGAATATGTTTTAGAAACTCTGGTATAGCCTCATACTAGGATTTCCCTGGAGGGGAAAGAGAGAACCAGTGACTTAATGCATAGCTAATGCTACCCAGTGATCACAGGAAATTACCTCACTGTAAATATTTGCATCAAAAGCGTGGATGTGAGTCTGACACAAATGGGTGTTAAGCAAGGCAGGAGAATTTTTTTGGACTTTTGATCAACTCACCGTTTCAGTAGGTTCTTCATCTCACTACCAAAAAATAAATCTGTGAATATTTTGGAAGTGTGGGAAATCTGTAATTAATCCCCATGGGCAGTCCAGAAGCTGCTTGTTCAAATCAAAAAGAGCCTCCACGTTCTCTCCTTTTCAACATCCTGCACCTATATAATAAAATGTTCTTGCATGTGGATGGTGCTTTGCAGTTTAAAGCATTTCCATGTATAGCTTTATTTCACCCCCTCTTACAGCTCTGGGGAGTTGGCCCAGTCAGCAGTGGTATCTTTTACATCTCATGGGCAAGAAACTGAGGTGGTGATGTGGTGACTTGCCATAAATCACATAGCTTTTAAGCTGCAGAGTGAGTTAAAAAATTGCTCAGCAATACTTGATAAAATTAACTTTGCAGCTTCGTTTAAGTACATAAAACTGCACTGTCACAAGTGCCATTGGAATTACTGTCACAGAGTGGATTTTTAAAAAATCCTGCTTTCATTAATTATAATAAAAGGGGACCTTTCTAAAATAGAGATGTCTGTGCCTTCTATACTTAGCTCTTATATTTGTATTTGCTATTTGAGGCAATTTCAGGTCAACATTTCTCTGTTTTTTCATGGACAGTTTCTGAAAAAGACTCACAAAATTATCAGAAAAATATTATGGATGCAAAGATTAGAAGAAAGTCTTAGTTTAAAATAAAGATGTGGTAGCTCACACTAGAATATTTTCCAGGGCAAATAAAATTCTCTCTTTTTGTAAGTCTTGCTTATGGCTTTTTAGTCTATATCTGAGAAACAACAAAGAATCATAGCTGGATTTGCAGATGCATCAAAGAGGGGAAAATGCAGAGGTATGTGTGGAAACATTTTTTTCTTATTCTAAAATGTGAAGTAAAACACAAAAACACTTATGGAATTGAGACTGGAGCCAGAAAAGTGAGTGTGAGAAGATGGATGACCTTTGATGTCAAGTTGATTTTTCATGTCTATGTGGTCCAATTTCAGTTTGAATATTAGCTATGATACCTGAAGTCACCTATTCTACAAGGCTGGAAAGGTGAAGGCAGAATATCTCAGAGGATTCTCAAAACACTAATAAAAATCTCTCCTGCCAGATGACCCTTGATAAGCTTCAGTCTTCCTTTCCATAGAAAGCTTCCCAAGATGAGCTCAGAAAGGATGATGTTCACCACTATTAGGTCTCTAGTCAGCCATGTTAGGCAGTTGGGAAATTTTGCTGGATTTTCTCCTGACTTGGCATTTTTAGATGTTTTAGCTGGTAATACAAATTGAATAGGAAGAGAACATATTTCTTGGCAGAAATATGTAAAAACTAGGTCTATATTATGCTAACTATGCTTTTGGTTATATATAAGTAATATGTAATATTTAATGAATGTGCAATATATCAAAACTGAGTTTTGTGAAGGTATACAGAACAAATTCAATATATTCCACTTCTACTTCTGTTTATGGTTATGGTCCATAGTGATATATATTTTTTAGCAGAACATCAATATGTATAGATCTGGATACCATAATGTATACATTCTATCGAGGTATCCTGATTATTATATTTTCTTATTTTACTCTACCTAGTGTATAATAAACATCTATATCTGTGCACAATACCATGGTCAGATGAAGTGAAAATCCAGAGAATACTCAGATGAGGCCAATCAGATTAACAGATAAATCATCCTCAATCTGGAACAGGCAGGTTAGGTCACTGGCATGTTCTTGGAGTGCATTTCTCCACGGCTGGGCTTGACTTTCTGTTGTCTGGTCAATTTTACAATGTAGTAGGGCCGAGGTTAACTTGTAGATTTTTATCAGATAGAGATGAGGATAATTTCTCTCCATTGGAAAAGTACCCTCAATGTTATAGTTTATTGTCCTATTGGACATTACCAGTTTTATATTTAATCAAGCCGTCTTAATAGTGCTTCTCAAATATTCTTTAAATTAGTTTTGATGTTATACCAACTTCCTCATTAATTACCAGGTTAAATAAAACCTTGACATGAATTCATATTCTATTTTCATGAGAATTGTAATTTTACTGGTATAAATCATACTTTATCAGAATTGCTTGTCCACTTTGCTTTCCCTCATTATTTTTATGTAAAGAAAGTAGATCAAAATAAAGAACAAATGAGGAAAAGTTCATGAGGGAGAAGGAGAAAGGCAATGTCAACCCTCTTGCCTCAGGACTGAGGACAGAGGCATCGCTTCTCCAGGAGCGAGATATGCTCCACCAGCCCATACACTGCTGGTTGGGGCCCATGCATGGCCAGCCTCGTGGGTGTCAGGCCATTGCAGTTGCATAGGAATTATGCTCAAAAGGGCCTGCACTCGAAGTTTAGTGCTCTGATGCTGCTGCCTTGAAATTATTACTGTATTATCATTGATTTTGGTGAAGTAAAGTAAGTAAAATAAGGTGAGACAATGGAGCTGTGCCAGTGTCCTGAAGTCCTGCGGTTTCACCACCTTCCCATGTCTCCAGAAAAAGTTCTCAGTCACCTGCTTCCCTGCCCTCTCAAGTGACCACTGCCATCTTCACCCCTTGCAGGGGCCCAGGTGTGGGCACCGAGAAAGTCAGGGCTGGCTGCAAAATGCACTCCTTGTGCTAAACACAGGTGCCTGTGCAGGTCTGTACTTACCCCGTGAGTATCCTTATGCTCAAGGAAGTATGGCATTAGATATCAAATAAAAAACACAATAATATTGAGAAAGAGAGACTACCAAAAAAAGTAAAGAGTTTTTTCCCTGCTTTATGAAGTAGGGACTCTACCTTGTCATCTTGAACTGGGCCCCATGAATCATGTAGCTGGCCCTGTGGGGGTGAGGAGCTGGGTTCTCAAAATCACACTTACACTGGTTGGTGTCCAATCCCCATGTACATGAAGTGACCACTGTCAATAGACTGAGCCAATAAAGGAGTGAAGGATGGATTTTTCCATTTATCATTGATCCTCACATTTTTGTTTAGCTTCAAATCTTTGTTTTACTTTTATCATAATGATATGCACTCAGAGAACAAAATAAATCCCTAACACACAACATGAAATTACTTAATGATCCCATAATAAACACATAGAATATGCAGAATTATACATATTATTATTAAATATTCACTCTATTATTTAAGGTAGAAATCCATTAGAATATTTTTCTGCCCACAACTTATACACTAAAAGTAAAATAAAGAAAAGCAATCCCCATGCTCTTATTTAAACCCAAACTCATAAAAGGTAGGTTAGAAATACCTTAAATTTATTTTTTTATGGTTTTCATTGATGTTTTCATCTTATAGATTTCATATTATGAAGCTATTTTTTGACAAGGAAACATTCATCTTCATGTCATTCACATCAATAAAGAGCACCTACTATATACTAGCCTTTTGCAAGACATAAAAATAATATAATAAATAGGTCATAAACCCTATACTCTGGAAAATATTTCTAAACATATTCAAATCATCATGCATTTTGATTTCCCTTAATACTTAAATTAGGTGATATACTTTTATCCTATATGTAATAACATTGGAAGGGAATTTAGATTTTTAGACATTTAGAATTAGAAAGGTCTGGGCGATGTTCAGTCAAATGAGAAAAATGTTCAGGGAGGGTATGTGCCCACAACACCTAGAGAAGCAGATATGAGACTTGAGCCTAAGAGTCTACCACTGAGCAGTCCCACTTCATTTAGAGATCAAGTGTCCATTCACGCCTACATCTCTGGGGATGGTGCGCATCTGTCCAAATGAAATTTAAGGCATCTAGGACTACCAAATGTGACAATGGGTGGCCCGCATTCAAGGTCAGCCAGGCACCAAGTCCCCTTTACTCTGCTCTGGTCCTGAGACAAAGGATTTTCTTTCCACTTCAGAGAATTCCTGTTCTATAACTTCTTTTCTCTCCGCCATCCATTCCCTACCCCAGTTCTCTCTCCTTGGGAGCAGAAATTGTCATTCTGCAATCATGGATGTAAATATTTATGGCTCCTATTAAGACTAGAACAGCTTTGAGGCTGTAATTTATGTTTCCATGTGGATAGGTAGATTAGGGAAAGAAATAAAATAGTCCTAGAACATTTGTGAGAGATCAAAGGGGATGGAAATTAGTCAGGTGATTATTAAGGTATAACCTTACCACAGAGTTCCTATGTTCAGATAATTTCTTACTTAAACGCTAAACTCCAATATTTAGGCATGATTTTCTGCCAGCCATACTGAATTTACATGTGAACTGTACTTGTTATAAATCCTATTAATCTAGTACTGAAAAGAGAAAACTGGGTGTCTGAGAGATTATGTGAATTAACTCAGGTATAAAGATAGGATCCTTAGTATTGGAGCATACTAAACTCAAAGTATAATCCCAATGGTTGATGGACAATCTTCTACTTTGAAAGTCGTATCAAAATAGAAAAACAAATGTGAGTGTTGCACAATGGGTTGGGTCTTGTTCTGCAAAGTGAAAGGTCACTAGTCTGATTCTGATCAGGGTACATGCATGAATTGCAGGTTTGGTCTTGGTCAGGGCACATATGAGAAGCAATTGATCTGAGTTTCTTTCTCACATTGATGTTTCTCTCTCACTCTTTCTCCCTCACTTGCCCTCTCTCCAAAAGTAAATAAATTAAAAAATGGGCAAAGGACCTGAATAGACATGTCTCCAAGGAGGACATACAAATAGCCAATAGACATATGAAAAGATGTTCGACATCACTAATCATCAGAGAAATGCAAATTAAAACCAAATGAGATATCATTTCCCACCTGTCAGAATGGCTACCATCAATAAATCTTAGTATGTGGTGGGAATGCAGATCAGTACAGCCACTGTAGAAAGTAGTATGGAGATACCTCAAAAATTAAAAATGGATCTTCCTTTTGACCCAGTGATCCCACTTCTTGGAACATATCAGAAGGATCCCAAAACACTAATTTGAAAGAGCATAAGCACCCCTTTGTTCATTGCATCATTATTTACAATCAGCAAGGTACGGAAGCAGCCCAAGTGTTCATCAGTAGATGAGTGGATAAAACAACTATGGGACATTTACACAATGGAATGCTACTTGGCTATAAAAAAGAAGCAAATTTTACTCTTTGCAACAATATGGATGGATCTGAAAAACCTTATGCTAAGTGAATACATTGATCTAGAAGATTGTGATTTATCCTGTCTTTATTTTCAGTGACAACTTGAACAAATCTCTTAACTCACTCATTTTCCCATTTATGAAAGATCTAAATCTATGTTCCTATAATATTTGAAGTATTATCATCGCTTGAAGATAAAATCACATCAGGACAATGCTACTACATCATTTTCCATACTAAAGACAGCACTTGGTAATTGTTAGGTCAATGACAATCAGCAGTGTGAATATCTGGACAGTGCTTGCTTAAAGCCACTGTTGCATTTTAATGCCAATCAGCAATAATGTTATTTCCCAGTGTTTTTCCATCTAGCTTTTATATTCTTAATTCTTTAGCATATGTGAACTTTTGGCTCCAAATCACTTGAGGTTTAGGTCAGTGGGTGGCAACAATTTTTACTTAGTTTTCCTAGAATGAAAGGGTAAGTAATGGTCCTAAGTTACATAATATTCCAGCAAATGGGCCAGGAACAGAATGTACTGGGAACTTTGTTTACTGCTGAACCAAAAGGACTGATTTGTTTCCTTCCTAAATTAATTATTTAAACTTCTTGTTTTAAGCATTTTACAAACCTAAACAAAGGGATTCTGGATATTTCATATTTTATTCCAGCTTTAACTTTGCTCTGTTTTTATTTTGTTTGTCAAGCTTTTCACACACTTTTAACAGTGGCATGTCTAATTATGTATAAAAATCATCATGATTAACACAATTTACCAAATCATTTTTGTTGTTGTTGTACAAGTTCAATCTGTAAGTGTTAAGTCATGTAGATTTAAAACAAGGAAAAATGATTCTGGTTACAAAACAAATAGGTTTAGCACATAATTTCCTACTAAAATAAACCCATTAATAAATAGTTTCTGAAGAGAAGAAAAGCAGTCAAGAAAAACATATTAACAGCTTATATTTTGCTTGCTTGTTCTTTGAAGTAGAGAGGGAAAAAAAGCCCTTAACATTCTATAAGAAAAAGAGAGGAAAGAAAGTTTTCAGATGGGATTTAAGCCAGAGAGGTCTCTTATGCCCAGGCAGATCAATCAGGGTAAATGAGTTCTCCATGTATTATTACCTGAGGGTAGAGAAAATTGAAGATGAGATTCCCTCCCCCCTCACTCGTTTGACCTTGCTGCATAAATATGATGTAAAAAAATATGTGTGAAATTTGATAGTGGTCTTTTCCATTAGTCAGACCTTGAAATATTTAACTCTTTGATATTTTTCAAATTTGAGTAAATGACACAATTTCTTCCATGTTTACTCTAATTGTTCTCATTTAAATATAATTGTATTTGCAATCAAGATTTTAATGAAACTGATGTGCAGAGAACTAAATGCCTTCTGCCCTATAAAAACAAATGCCCACCCTTATTGCTGCACTCAAGGATGGTAAGAAAAAAAGTGGTTAGAAAATCAATTTAAACTGCATTTGTACTTTACCAAAAAACCCTGTGACACTTACATCAGTAAGAGTTATGCTTTCAAAATATGTGATATCCTTTTATAAGCAACTAAAAACCCTGCAGCCTCAGTCACTCTCCAAGCAAGAATAAATGACTTCACGTTAATTTATTTGCACAATACCTGGCACTTGCAGAATGGGGGAAAGAAATAAGATCCAAAAGATAAACAATAGGGGCTCTGGTCAAGATGATGGCATAGGTAATTGTGGTACTCACATCCTTGCACAACCACATGAAAATTACAGCTAAACTACAGAACAGCCATCAATCAATATTACCTGAAATATAGCTGAGTGGAAGTCCTACAACTAGAGATTTAAAGAAGCCACATGAGACTATGAGGGTGGGGCAGTGATGTGGAATGGGCTGGTCCCTCACCCACATGGAGCAGATAAAAATTGGGAGGGCCATCTTTGTTGTGGAAATACCCCCTGAGGAGTGAGTGGTCCCAGACCCACACCAAGCCCCTCAGCCCACACTTCCAGTGCCAGAAAGAGAAGTCCCCATAAATTCTGGCTTTAAAAACCAGTGGGGATTGAGGATGAGTGAAAGGGCTTCAGGAGAACCAGGGAGTTTCTTTTAAAAGGACCATGCATGGACTTAGACTTACTCTCTCTGAGCTCCAGTGTTAGGCAGAAGCTTGAAAAGCACCAGGGACAAACAGGAAGGGAATGATTTATCTGGCAACATGGTGGTGCCATATCTGAATGTCCATTAACTTGGCTAACACTGTGAGTCCCACCCTGGTGATTCCATGAGACCCTGCCCCACCCAAATTCCAGGCCAACCCAAGATGTTTCCAGTGCCTCTTCCATATGAATTGCAGGTCTTGGCTTATGTACCAGACCTTCCTAAGATCTCTCAAAGAAGCAGCATCCCCATACCTCTTACTAAGTGGCCCCAGGCCCTGAATTAGCAGCAACTGGCTCTAGTTCACAGCTTGTACTTGCCTGGGCATCTCCAAGCCCAGCACAAGAAGCAGCCATCTGCAGATCACTTTGTAGCTCTTACCGGGTGGCCCTTGGCCTGACCTTGGCCTGCATTTCTTGGGTGGACCCAGAGCCAATGTGCCTTGTAGACAGCTTCAGATCACATAAAAGGACCACCCAAATACCCCCACAAGCTTCACACTCCAGAGAAAGACTCATTAGGCACCAGAGACTTGCTGAAGTACGTCCTGCTCTGTGGGGTGGGCCCCTTCACAGCTGATCATCCACAGTGGTCGGTGGTCACAGAGAGTTCTTATAGCTGGTCAGCCTGGGGGTAAATCTATCTAATTGACATGTCAACAGCAATCAAGGCTCAAAACAAGAGGAGGGTATACACAGTTCACATGGGAAAGGGGATGCAGCTGGAGTGTCTAGCTTAGATGATGGGGGAACCCTATAGGACACTACATAAGGCCACTCTATCAAACCTGAGAAACATGGTAGCTCTATCTAATACATAGAAACAAACACAGGGAGGCTGTTAAAAAGAGGAGTCAAAGAAACATGACTCAACTGAAAGAACAAAACCTCACAAAGAGAATGAAACAAAATGGAGACAAGAAATCTAATAGATGCAGAGTTCAAAACACTGGTTATAAGGATGCTCAATTAATTTAGTAATAACTCCAACAGCATAAAAAAGGACATAGAAACCATAAAAAATTTCAGAAATGAAGGATACACTAACTGAAATAAAAAATAGTTTACAGAAAATCAACATCAGAGTAGATGAAGCCAAGAATCAAAACAGTGATTTGGAATATAAGGAAGTAAAAACCAGCCAATTGGAACAGCAAAAAGAAAAAGGAATCTAAAAAATGAGGATAGTGTAAGGAGCTTGGGGACAACTTCAAATGTACCAACATTCATAGCATGGGGAGTGCTGGAAACAGAAGAGAGAGAACAAAAAATTAAAAACTTATTTGAAAAAGTGACAGAAGACTTCCCTAACCTGGTGAAGGAAATAGACGCACAAGTCCAGGAAGCACAGAGTTCCAAACAAGATGAACCCAAAGAGGCCCACACCAAGACATATCATAATTAAAGTGCAAAAGTTTAAAGACAAAGAGAGAATCTTAAAAGCAGCATGAGACAAATAGTTGCCTACAACGGAGTTTGCATAAGACTATTAGTTGATTTTTCAGTGGAAAATTTGTAGGCCAGAAGGGATTGGTAAGAAATATTCTAAGTGATGAAATGTAAGGCCATACAACCAAGATTACCCAGGAAAGCTGTCATTTAGAATAGAAGGATAGCTAAAAAGCTTCCCAGAGAAGAAACAGCTAAAGGAGTTTATCATCACCAAAAGGGTATTATGTAAAGTGTTAAAAGGTCTTCTTTACGAAGAAGAAATAGGATAAAAAAATATGTATGAACAATAAAATGGCAATAAATACATATCTATTAGCAATTGAATCTAAAAAACAAAATAAATGAATGAGCAGAAGAGAAACAGGCTCATAAATACAGAGAACATTTTGATGGCTGCCAAAGGGAGGAGGGTTGAAGGAATGGGTGAAAAAGGTATGGAATTAAAAAGTACAAATTGGTTGTTAGAGAATAGTCATGGGGATGTAAAGTGCAGCATAGGGAATATAGTCAATAATATTCTAAAAACTATCTGTGGTGTCAGATGGGTATGAGATTTATCAGGATGATCATTTAGGAAGTTATGTAATATCTAATCACAGGAGTGTACACCTGAAACTAATATAACAATGTATGGCAACTGTAATTATAAAATAAAAATAATTTAAATACATTTTTACAAAGTTAAAAAATAAAAAAATAAATAAAGTTTATCAGTTCAGTGACATTTCAAAGTCTATGAAGGACTGCCCATTGAAAAACTGGGTGTGTTGTATTTATAGTTTTAGTGTTCACTCTCACAGTTTGTGTGTTTTGAAATCTACCATTTGAATGTATAATTACTTTAAAAATTATAGATTGTCTTTTAGTACAGAAATATACCATTGTTTTATGTATATACATATATATATATAATATGATTATATATTTGCTTATCATACACTGAGAATAAACAATAGTAAATAATTTTAAATGTTTTCTATTTACATTTAGATATTAGTTTTTTTCAGAATTAAAAAGTATTCACTGTAAAAAGGAAAAAAGAAAGGTAAAAAAAAGTCTGCGACTGCTAGGTTGTTTTGACATAAGACTGTGCTTTATATTTATAAATGAAAAAACACATTTTATTTGGCATTCCTTAATGCTTTACTAACCTGAGATTATTATAAGCAAAGGAGTTTGGAGAAAAGTATCGTGTGCCTTGTTCATCTTTGTAAATCCTATACTTATCATTCTGCTTAACACAAAAGGGGTACTCTGCAAATGCTCACGGTATGAAAGAAAAGATGGGTAGATGGTCATAAAGACACACAAATTCCATTTCAATCAAATGGACTTGGATTAATTTCCAAATGTGAATATTGTAGAAAAATCCAGAAGTTACCCAAATATTTTGTTGTAATGTGTTACATTACATTTTGTCTAAGTAATGAGGAGCTAAAACATGCCTGTGCTTTTCCTAGTTCCCTAATAATTGCATTGGCATGTTTGCTTCCCATATTGTGGAAGACTTAAATGGGCCTGGGTTTCAAGGTCCTCTTTCACTTATGATTACCTCCCGTCTGTTACACATTAGAGAAAGCAGAGGGTAGCACTGAAGCAGCTGGACTCCCATCTCTTGGTAATGCAGAAGGTGGCTGGTGTTCAGAATAAGTTCAAAACTAAGAAATAAAACAGAAGGATTACTTCATGTTCTTTTAATATCCTACTAGAGTATTGTCCAGTGGGCCTGCTTAAGCATTATGAAATTTTCTAGAAGAATGGATTTTTATTTGACTCACTATTTACCATTGAATAGGCCCAGTCTCTGTGAAGTTACAGATAAATTGCAGACTTTTGTCTTATGAAGATGAGTACATATTGGTAGAAAGGAACCCCCCTGCCATTACATTTTATTCTTTTGTAGAATACTAATCAATTTTGTCTCTAACCTAGCAATCTTATTTCAACATTCATTCAGTGACTATGCATGCCCAGTCTCTTGAATTCTCATTGAACCAGCTTTACCATCATGCTGGTTCCTTTATTAACGAGATAAATCTTTGGCATGTGTTCATTATACACCTTTATAAAAGTCGGGTTTATAATTTGTTGAAAATTAACCTAAGACACTTTGCTTGAGTTATCTTGCTAGGACCGTAGGAAGATAGTCTTTTGTCCAAAGGTAAGTATAGATTTTGGTGGCCTAAAACTTATATAATTCTTGGTCCCTTTATAACAAAAAGGATTTGAAAGTACATATACAAAATACATATACAAATAAATATTAATTCAGAACAAAAAGAAATAAATGAATTACAAGGAAACTTGGATATTTAGCGTGTTTTTCTGAAATCTCTTCAGGCTCGCTCTTCACGGGGAATGCTTATAAGAAAATGCCTCCTGAATGCAACCTGGTTTCCCTTTTGAAAGAGAATTTTAACAATGCACTGCAATTCCTAGCAAGTTCCAGTTTTCAGAAAAACAAAGGCCGGGAACCCTTAAGCTTCCTAAGCTTCAGAGTAAACCAGCACTGCTTCCGGGTGAGGGGACACTAGCAGATAAGGAGTTGCAAAGTAAAGGGCTGGGAGAAGGAAACCAGAGGACATTTTCCCCCTCAGACAACTGGGTCCTGTGTCCTGTAATAATGAACCTTTGTGTGGGGCATAGTGAAGACTCACACATCCGTGAGCCAAGAGACCCAGCACTGAGCTTGTGTTGCAGAGAGAGCATACAGAACCAAAATGTCATCTGTTAATAAGAAAGCCTTTGAATCTTTTCTAATCAAACCCCTGCCCCAAGAGAGCCCTAAATCTGGAGAAACTGGAAGCAGATGAGGGACAGAGAGGCATCAGGGAGAACACATCACTTCACTTCTCAAGTTCTTGAACTGGACATCTACCCAACCCAGTAAAGGATTGCTGATCGCTAAACTGGATATGAGATAGAAGCTTTAACTGGAGTAGGTTGAACCAGATGTGTTTACTCTGTGAACACAAAGAGAAGCCTGTGGACCCTGCATGATATTCCATTAAGGGAAAGTAAAAGAGTGATCCAACAAAGCATGTTTGGTATCAATGACAGAAGAAACAGAAACCCTTTTATATTTGCACCCCATAAAGTTTAAACTTTTAATGAATGGAATCCATTGATAAATGCCTTAAATGTCCAATTAATTAATGTGAGAGAAATGCAAAAAAACACATATGCTTCTAAATTTTTACTTGAAACCTAGTTGGATATTTTCCCTTCCTTCCTCATTTCTACTGGAGGGCTGCCTACAGTTGAGATGTTTGGATGCTTGATGGACAACTTTTACAGCTGAGAATAATCTAACTAAATACAAAGGAGCCCTCTACTACAGGAAACATTTAAATCCCAGTAATATTTCAAGGATGTTGACTGGAGACAGAAAGTGTAGCAACCACGATAAAGGTTAAACATTTGAAGATGTTATTAGTCTAAATATGGTGGTGAGAAATTGATCTGGAATAGGTTCCTTTTTCTCTGGGTATTTAGAAGACTGCAGTAGCATGCTGAGCTAGATTATGGGTAATCTGACCCAGATACAGAAAAAGAACTAAAAGATCTCAGCAGGTGATGACTAAGTACATGCCACTGTGAAATGACAAGCAAACATTTTATAGGGGATTGCCACTCATGGCAGAACAGATGGAAAAGCTAAGACACAATGCCCTAATTCTTTGTACTCTGTAATAATTGTTGCCATTGCAATTTCAAATTCAATTTGTGGTTCCTATCTCATTTTCAATTGCAAAATGATTTGAAAACTAATTTCAGAAGTCATGAAAAATTACTTTTTATTAATGTCAAAAATATGTCTATAGAATTAGATAATAGGGAAAATGGATTGAAAGAAAAGAATGAAAGAACATAACTTCTACTTCTATTCAGGCACTGAGAATAATGAAAGTTCCCTGATGTTAAGAAATATATACTTTTTTCTGAAATTGCTAGTTATAGTTAATTTTATGTGTTAACTTGACTAGGCTATGGGATGCCCAGATAGCTGTTTAAATATTATTTCTGGGTGTATCTGTGGGTGTTTCCAGAAGAAATTAGTATTTGAATTGGTAGACTGAATAAAGCAGATGGCCCATCCTGATGTGGGTGGGCATCTTCCAATCCCTTGAGGGTCTGAATAGAAGAAAAAATAGAGCTAGGTTGAATTTGTTCTCTGCCTGACTGTTGAGCTGTGATATCAGTCTTCTCTTGCTATTAATGCTCCTGGTTCTAAGACCTTCAGATTGAGACTGAAATCTCCACCAGTCTTTCCTAGGTCTCCAGCTTGTAGGTGGCAGGTGGTGGAACTTCTTATTCTCCATAATTGTGAGAGCCAGTACTTTATAATATCTGTATCTATCTATCTGTCTGTGTGTCTGTCTTTCTATTTAGTCATGTAGCCAACTAGCTATATTGCTTAATGGGGAAAATTTAAATTGAATCAGATTTCCTTGGTCAATTGACCAAATAAACTATTTTATCCTTCCATTGCCCCAGTTCAGTAGTCTGCAAACTATGGTCCTTAGGCCAAACCCTGGCAGTCAACTGTTTTTGTAAATAAAGTTGGAACACAGTCACATATCTTTAAGGTTTACTTTGGTGTTCTGAGAGCAGAGTTGAATAGTTGAGATACCAAGTCTAAAATGTTTGCTATCTGACCCTTTACAAAAACGTTTGCTAACCCATGGCCAGGTACACGGAGGATCGCAATGGCTGGTGATGAATCAAAGCTATGAGAACAAATAGAGGCACAGAAAGCACATTCACTCACATGTGGTATTACTGACTTTTGGTGCATGACAAAATACGTTAATGTACACTTAGCTCCTGGTAAAACTCAGATGAAATCTGAAATTGGTGTCTCAATAATCAATGACTACAAAGTCAGTGACATTAGTTTTCAGGGCAGTGGTTACATAGAGTATATTCCCAAACCTGATGCCCCTTTTTAATTATTGTTTAACATATTTTAAAACATCTGGCACAGAAAGGAGAAAGTGATTTAAATACTATCTGTTTAATTTGCTAACCTTCCTATGCCCTTTTGGAAACAGCTTGTTCAAAGTCCACAGAGATTTAGATACTCAGAATAACCCTTCTATATCACTTTTTAAACTGAATTTCACTACATGCAATTTGGATTTCTCTGAAATAAGCAACCACAGGGGTTTGAAAATTCTAGCACAGATTTATAACGAAATGAAAAAGATTGGACACTGCCCAGAAATGTGCGATGGTACTCAAAGCAGAATGACATTTGCTCAGTAAAGCTGCTACAGTAATACTTTCCCTCAATAGTTTTCCATGAAATTTGACTTCTTGTAAGCAGATTACCTTCATTGACAATGTAGGGACAGCACTTAATAACAGTGAATTATATCAACCAAGCTACTAAAATTAGTAATGATTTTGTTTACAAATAGCTATGTAACTGTATTTCACTTTGTGAACCATAAAGTGTAGCTTTGTGTACTGAACCTCTGTTAACTTACCATCTTACTCTTGTTTAGAGCATGACTTTTTAAGGATTATCTCTTAAGCCACTATTATTCTTTACATGTTATGTTGGGGAGAGTGGGCATGCATTCGCAGGGAATATTAATTAGAATGTTCAAGTGTATGTGTGGATTGAAAAATTTTGCTTCTCTTAAGGTTCTTATATGAGGGGGGTGCCCCCCAAAACCAGAATTTATTTTATTTATTAAAAATTGGCTATTCTTACATGTTTAAAATTCAGTCACCTTCAAAGTACTCTCCATTTGCTACAATACACCTATGGAGACATTTTTTTTCCATTACTCAGAACAATTTTTGAACTCATCGATTTCAATGCCTTTTAGGTTTCTGACATTTTTTTATTTCACTTCTTCCACATTGGCAAAACATTTCCCTCTGGGGACTTTTTTCATCTAGGGAAACAAAAAAAGTTGCTTGGGGTGAGATTGGGTGAATAGGAAGGGGAGTGGAGGTCATGTTGCTTTTTCAAAACCTGCTGAACACTCTGCAGTGTGGGCAGATGTGCTTATAAATCACTTGTCATGAAATGGGCAAACGTGTTGAAAGATTCTTCCGAAGAAGTTCACTGAAGACGAACGAAGCCTCTCACAACAACGCCAGCTGGTACACTGATACAGATGGGTTTCCAGAATACTCACCTAGCAGGGGAAGCCTATATTACAAGGAGCCTGCCCTTGAGAAGACAATTCTGGTTTTTGGGGCATCCCCCCTTGTATACCTCATTAGGAGGCATTCCCTAACTCGTAGATGAAAGTCTGTAGACTCAAATGATTAAGTTGTTAGGAGGAATTAGTTTTGCATTTCAAATAAAAGCACCATGCATGCCTACTATAGTATTAAAACATTAGTGTCACTTTATCTTGAGATAGGAAATCAGAGAGGGAAAAGAGCTTTCTTCTTATCTTTGTAATAATGATTTTTTTATTTGCAACAAAAATGGCCTATTATTTTGAAAATAAAACAATAAAACTGTAGACCTAAATAGAATTCCAACAGGTCACTTTGGCCATTGCCTTTGAATCCAGAAAAACTGAGTATTAATATATCTCATTTAAATTGCTGTACTCTTTTGAAAGCTGTCTTGCATCCAATCTCCCATTTGGGGAAAATAGGAAAAGGGGATGGGAGTTTAGAAGTCTGCCTGGCTTGGCTCTGGATTGAGATAAAGTCAGATGGCATCACAAGATGCAAAGTTTGAGAAGGATTGGAAGAGAGTTTGGAAGATTTTGGAGGGATCCCTTTTATGATGTGGGAGCATAAAGAGGAAAAGCAGCCTTTGACTTTGGCCAATAATACACATGGCAAGTGAGTTATCAAATGCATTAAGTTGGTTCAGATTCCTTTGTCAAAGTCAGGGTGGGGCTCAGTGGCAGAAAGGATAGCACAAAGGATAAGTTTCTTGGTTAGAATACTTTATACCACTCGCTGTAGTTTAAGTATGGGTATGTATCTGCTGGGCGCCAGGTGTTTGTCATGGTGGTGGTTCTTCATGATCTACTTCTTTGCTCTGCATTCTTCTTGAATACCTCCTTTGGTCTGAGGCTGCTAGTGGCCTCACTGGGAGTTCCCTGTCAGTACATATCTGGTTCTCCTTTTGGGTTACAGCATAGAGTGGTGGAGTGTTCTACATATGGTTGGGTATTGGTGTTCTACACAGACTAGGAAGGAGTGACATAACATTTTCATCCCGGTGATCTTTTCTGTGGCCCCTTGGCTATCTGAGATCTTGTACTGAACTTTTGATCCCATTCATGATGGCTCCACCCTCATGACCTAATATTACCTCCCAAAAGCCTCACCACCAAAAATTATCACATTGGACATTAGGGTTTCAACATATGAATTTTGGGGGGATGCAAATATTCAGTCCAGAGTACCTACCTCAGATGGCCTCTTCCTTACTTTTTATTTCTTTTTGATCACTCTACTACTCATTCTGTTCCCTTCCTACAAAACACCAATGCAATTTTTCTAAAAATGTTTCCTTGCTCTGCTTTCTTTTCTTTTCTTTTGGCTTCCTTTCAGTAATTATATGGTTGAGCCTTAAGGTCTGCATAGTTGACCTCAGATCTATGTGTTTGCCCCGATCATTGTTAACATGTGGGTATACCTATTTGGACGGTCATCTGACTTTTGAGGACAAAAGGCCCAAACTGAACTCATACTCTTCCCTCTTCTTCCTGCAATTATTCAAGCATTCTCGTTACCAGATTTGAAACCCAACAATCATTCTTTACATCTTCCCTTGACTCCCTGCTTTTGATAAATTTTTCAGTCCTGTCCCTATGATCCCTCTGGAATGTCTGTTGTTGTTGTACTGGAACTGGCCAACTGCAATGTACTGTGGTTTTGGCATGCACAGAGACATGCTGGAATGGAAGTCATAGTTGCCAGGTACCAGCATGCCCTATGTACAGTAATGCAAGGGGTAATGTATGGGACTTAAGTTCCGGCAATGAAAATAGAAATCATGTTGTTTGTAGGATATAAAGAAGCATTTTATTTGTAGGTTATGTAGCTGGCAAGTGGCCATCCTTAGCTCCTCGCTGCTTGTTGGCTGGAGGCTACCCTCAGTGCTTTGTCATATGGACCTTCCCAGAATTGCTACATGGTTTATTGAAATCGGCATGACAGAATGTCCTTCCAAGCTGCAGCTCACAATCCTATGTAACCTAATCATGGAAGTAAGTGACACCTCATCACCCTAATCTCTTCATTATTTTGTTGGTTAAAAGTAAACTACTGGTCCCATCTACGCTGGAGATAGAGGGGATCATACAAGGCTTGAATGCCAGGAGAGGGGATGGTGGGGGTTATGATAGAGTCTGTTGACCATATATAGGAGGGGAGGAAATACAATTCTTGTCACTTCTGTAATTCTGAGGCTGTATCAATGGTAAAGCCTCATTGACAATATTTATTAAGGTTAAATGTCAAATATTTCAGGCATTAGAAAGTCAGAAGAAGTTTTTTTTCCCCCTGTTTATTCACTTACTAGGCAAAGATACAAGTTTTCCTACAGGCTTTTGAAGGTTGTGTTGCTGTATAATTTCTGCATTATTATTTTAAAAATAATTGCTATTAATGGGTTCATTATAAAGCAGAATACTTATTAAGTAAAGCCCTGGTTTTGTTTCCTTCAGAAAAGTGACTGTGGTCAAGGAAGTTATCTTCACTCTTAACCTCAAAATGTACTCTCTTTTAAAGTCCTTTAAAACTATATCTGTTATACTTTAGATAAAGTAGGTCTATAATGTTGTTGTTGTTTTACAAATGTGTAAATCAAGTCACGGACTCAGACACAGTTCATCAGGAGCAAAGGTTTTAGATGCCCTAAGAGGTGATCTCTTTCTTTTTCACTAAACCATGCTTTGTCTTCAAATTTATTATAGTCAGTCTGTGACTGTCTGGTAAATATATCTCCTTGACTTTATCATGCTTGTCAATTCCTCTGTTCCTTGTCTTTGCCATTTGGTTCTCTCTCTCTCTTATCATTTTCTATTCCAGTGATTATTTTCAGTGCCCATCTCTGCCTTCCATTTTGTACCCTACTTCTTTAAATAGAATTTTTCTGTTTCACACACTATGCATATAGGTGTTTACTTTTATGAAGTCATTAATGACTTGATAGCTTTGTCCTTAGAATCACTGAAGTGAATTAATTAAGATATTTCCTGTGAGATTTGGTCAATTTTCCTTGACTTGAATTATTATAATCTGTACAAGTTTCTGCTTCCACTGTGTCATTACTGTAGCCCTGAAAAAAGATTTCTCAGAGGACTGAAGAAATTTGGGAATATGTTCTGTACTGTCCAAATGAGACTCCTTCAGGGTCAAGTCACTTAAGACATTCGAGTGGAGCAGAAAATAATTTTAATTAAGAGCTTAAGTTTATAAGCACAATGAATCTTTTCTTTCAGGAAAAAAAATGTACATAGGATTGTAAATAAAAGGAATAAATATATATAGGTACTTTTTCTCGACCTGTAATTTTAGAGATATAAGTAGATATTTTTAAGATGAAGCAAAAACAAACAAAATTGATACATCAAATGCATTATCAATGAATAATAATCTCTCATTCATAAATCTTAAAAACAGAACAGTTTGGTAAACTTTTACTTGGATCCATTTAAAATTGTCAAAATTAGGCTCACTTACCTAGTTATGTTCAGAGGTCGGGAATTCCTTGCCATTGGAGCTATAATATTTACATTTCCATGAGCAAACAAGTATCTACCACATGTGTGCACCAGCTAGGTAATGCACGCAAAAACTTGGATGTTCCAGACCTTCCTTTCTATCACCCAGATGACAATGCTGCTGGTTTTGTTGTTTGAAGAATTTGGAGTCATGCAATATAGGTTGGGGATCAGGAGGCTAACACTCACCTAATGCAGGTGCCATTGTTGTGACATTGATGATGAGCACACCAAGGGACATGGCAGTTCTCAATGTTCTTTCCATGCAGTACTTCCTCTGCGATGAAGTATTCTTTGTGATTTATCTGAAGCTCTCCGATGCAGCCCTTGAGCCCATAAATAGGGCCGGCCTTCTTATGGGTCTTAACATTTTCAGGAACATGGCCAAGGAACATTGACTCAAAATGTACCTGTAGAAAAAAATAACAATAAAAATCTTTATAAGAGCACCTTATAGGTGCTGTTAAATTATAGGAGAAAGGCCTAGAGATATTTTGTTCTGCAACTGCATGTTTTAATGTGTTCTGTGTTAAACAGGTTTTGGTTGTTGGCTAGATTTGTCAAATCTACTAGGCAGTAAGATAAGTTACTTTAGAAAAGGGCTCTTATTTTATATTTCTTTTGTATCTCTCACAATAGCTAATAAATTTTAGTACAAAAAAGGGGGCATTTGATAAAACTTGCTGATTGATTACTTTGAAATGTATTTTTGAACTCAAGTGTTTGCATTTCAATGTGAACATTATGAAATAAATAATAAATGATAAACAAAATGAAAACTTCTTGTTTAATTATTGTTAGATATTGAATGTACCCCCAACTATCCATTCATATGTTGAAGTCCTAATCTCCAGTACCTCATAATGTGACCTTATTTGGAACTAGAGCTTGTGCTCATTGACCAGAATGATGATATGATCACTTGCATGATGTAAATTGCTACTAAATCTCTCCTTTCTAACCCCTCAGCAACATATATAAATTGAACTTTTATCATTTAGATGTACATTAAATGCAACTTTCCTCAAGAGGAACCTATGAGGTCTGGATGGACTGGTAACGAGGCCATCACCTTCAGGGCTGTTGGGCACGTGACAGGGAGATGCAGCAGCATATGGGCAGTTTGTGTTTCTGCTGTGCTCAAACCTACGACTCACTCACTCAGTCCAAGCTGATGTTGAAAAGTATTTAAACTGGTATTACAGACACAATAAAATGGAAAACTGTCATTGCAAGAATTAGAAAAACTAGAGCCAAATAATGAAGTTATGACTCTGGTGGGAGGAAGGGATGGGAGATGCCCAGTGATATCACAATATTTATACTACTGTTTCTTGGTTTAATGCAAAAGTACTTCCAGAGAATAGAAGCATGTGCAATTTTAGGACATCAAAGTTTCCATGATCAAACTAATTCTGTTACTTGAGATCTTATTCTTTTTTTAGTGACCCAGTCTTTGCTTCTAAGGGCATTCTTTTTTTTTTTTTTTTTCTGAGTACTTCATATAGGATTCAGATATATAGTCACTCAGAGGATGACTACCTTTGGGTATAGTGGAGCAGAAGTTTCAAGGTGTATTAACAGAGCTTTCATGTGGTGTAGGAGTATGTCTGTTTGTTTTCACATCCTTTTTCATATACTAAGTCCATTTATATAAATTACTCTAACAAACCATTAGCAGAGC
This sequence comes from Tonatia bakeri, assembly GCA_004024845.1. Taxonomy (NCBI): domain Eukaryota; kingdom Metazoa; phylum Chordata; class Mammalia; order Chiroptera; family Phyllostomidae; genus Tonatia; species Tonatia bakeri. The sequence continues at coordinate 265,857 of PVIA01001333.1, read as the reverse complement.
TCTTTATCAGCTAAGATAAGTGACTCACTGCTAAGGCAATCTGGGATCTATCATGAACCTGCATGCTCAGCGAATCCAAGGCTCTGACCTTCCTCTCACTGAGGATCTCTGGCATCTTCGTGTATTGATCACACACCTGGAACAGCAAGCCTCTCACTGCTTTGACAAGTGTGCTGTCTTAGCACAAAACTGATAGTGGATAAAAGAATATCCTCTTCTTCTGTTAGCAGTAGGCAGATCTGAGGGAAAGTCTGTAGAGCAATCTATGATTTATTAGACCATTAAAAACCACCCAAACAATGGAAATAAATAGCCTTGTATTTCTTCTGATCTGAGGCCCCAACTTAGTGGAGCCCTGAAAATGTCTAAAAAAGCAGCTGTCGTTGACTGCACATAGATAACCATTAAAATGGTTGACTTCCTCTATCCCCAGACTCTCAATTATCCAAGAGCTGCCTTTGTGTGTATAATCATTCCTAAGAAGACAGGCCTTAAAAGGAAGTCTTTTCTAATAACTCCTTGTGAATCAGACTATGCAGAATAGAGTCTGACATCAAGATATGATCTTATAAGATAAAACCACAGAGAACAGACATGGACAATCAAGGAGGAATCATCAAGATAATGATAAATGTGAATGGTGACTGAGGCGAAAGGACTCCACATTGACAAGAATGAACAAACATTCCCTTTCCTCTCTGAGTTTCTTTTTAAAGGAAGAATATAGTGCTCTTTTGTAATATGTAGGAATAAAATAAGGAAATAAGCAAAAGGGAATAAATTTTAAAAAATTGATAAGTGAGGGAAAGATGGATAAGAAGCAGCTTTAATCTCTTTTCTGCTTTGTCTTAAATTTAGATAGCAGGGCACTACACGCATTTCTGTTATAATGTCTTAATTAAATGTTTACTTTTGTTTTATATTCTCGAATCTGTCTAAAGTTAAATAACTTTTTTGTGTTAATAAATTATAGGAAGTTAACTGCAAATGTATTTTTTTGGTTAAGATAAACTATCAGAGTGTACTTGTCTTTATCCAAGTCTATAATGACAAAATGAAATGATTGAGTTTTATTTAGTGTGAGTGCAGATTTTTAAAATATTACTTGAATTATATGCAGATAAATTTAAAACCAGAGACATGGAGTCTTGGAATAAAGATGAATAAGAAATTTTGGGTAAAGTGTTTAGGGAGAGGATGTATTTAAATAACTTTTCACATGTGATTTAAGTCTTAAATTCTTTAAGACTGTTTAGAGACATTAAATGAAAGGGAATTAAAAGGCAGAAAGAGTATTTATTCCTTTGCTATTAGTCTCTCTCTCTCCCCTCCTCCATAACATGATAATTTTGAGCATATAGTTTCTTTTATATTAATTTATGTCCCCCTTTAAAGCTGGGCCTCCACCCTTTGTCATCTTGGGGTTTTCTGAGTGTATAGCAACAACTTGCAAATAGGAGGTTTGACACAAATTTGTTTATGACCTGATTTATGAAACCTAATCCGGCTTTTCTTTGGTCTCTTACTTGGCTTTTAGGCCTCTTCTCTTACTTTATGCTGCCTTAGAAACTTGCTAGTTTGCCAGATTCAGCATATGGGAAGTCCCCACTGAATACTATCCAGGAAGAAGTATTAACATGGTTTTAATTCTAACATATCTCTCTATGCATATATAGCACAGAGTATAGGGCAGTGGAAGTTATATGGAAGTTTTTTGAGTTACATATGAGATTAGTATCAAGTATGTCACACAAAGAGTTATTGTTTAATTTGATAAATATCAGTGAAATCCTAACTGATCCCATACTTCACAGTTAAACCTTTGTTCCTTAAGGCTTCCTAGGCTAAAGAATGTTCTCAACTAGTATCTTCTCATCTTATCAAAGAAAGAATTGAACTTTAGTGAAGTAATCAATAAATTTAGTTGCTACCCTGTGAGCACATGGATATGTGGAAGTGGAGATACAAAAGAAGGATGTGAAATTATTCTTGTCTGTAAGAAAGTTAAATGTAATCTTGAGAAATAAATCATAAAGAAATTAAAGTCAGAAAATAGCAGCTTTCTGGTTAGCAAGATAGCAGAATAGGAAGCCCTAGATATTCCTTCCTTTTCTCATGGAGACACTGATTCAACAATACAGAGACAGAGACTCTTCGTGAGAAATGTGTAGATTCCATTGAGAGGCACTTGCACCTTAGGCCACTGTGAAATCAGCTGTATTGAGGCCAACAGGAAAATGTGTGTTACTCACTCACCATAACCCTCCTCTAGGTTCAGTGGGGCATGATTGAGAGAAAACTTCCAGTTTCCAGGTTATCTTTGGGGGAAATAGAAAACTGAAAGATACATTCTTTGTGTAGACTTTCCAGGGACTAGGTGCTGTCTTATTTGAATCTCAGTGCTGACGAGAGTGCCAGGTTGGGTCCACGGAGAGGGGTGAAGGTTCAGACTAGTGTGTATTCACTCAATGTAGTATCTCTCCCTACCTCAGTGGGAGGGAGTAGGCAACTCCCCTCTCCAACTTCTGACTTCTCCCTGGGGATGGAAACAGTTGGAACATGTATCCAAAATTACTGCTTTTCAGGGGACAGCCTGAAGAATGAGTTTCTGTCTCCTCTGTCTTGGAGTAGTGACAGGACCTGACATACACTAGATTGCTGACAACAGAGGAGAACTAGATGGCGTCCTGCTGCTCCAGAGGACCTGTGACGCAAAACACAGAAACTGATTCAGTTTGGTGGCTTCTTTCTGGGGCCAGGGTCGGGGTGGGCAGAGGAGAGTAGGACATGCTTCTAACATTTTCGATTTTCAGCAGGTTTCCTGAGAGACTGGTTCTTATTTTGCCTGTCTTGGAGCTCCAATGAGACCCAGCACAGTCCATACACCCGGGGGCTGCTGAGAACAAAAGAAAACTGGGCAGTTTGTAGCATCTCCGGAGAACCTGCTGTACTTCAGACAGACAGCAGAGGAAGCAAAGACCATAAGCACTCCAAGGAGACACTGGCAAATCCATGTAACACAGAATTTTCACGCACAAGTCAGAGAATACACATCCATAGAAAAGGTTTCAGAGTATAAGAAATTTAAAAAAAGAAAGAAAAGGTTTGGAAGGGTCTCAGAATCTGGCTATGGTAATTAGTGTAGGTTCTTTCCTATGCAAAGCCATTCCATAAACACTGGGAGAGATGCCTGTGTTTTCAAATGTGAGAATCCTACCACAAAGTGACAAGGCACAGGGAGATCAGGAAAACATAGCCCAATCAAAGGAACAAAATAAATCTCCAGAAACCAGCCCCAAAGAAATGGAGGTATATATATGAATGACCTGACAAAAAATTCAAAATAACTGTCATAAAGCAGCTCAATGGGCTCAGGAAAATGAATCATGAAGAAAATGAGAACATAAACAGAGATATAGAAAATGTAGAAACCAAGCAGAAATTTTGGAGCATAAGATAGAAAACTGAATTAAAAAAATTCACTAGAAGAGTTCAGAAGAAGACTTGATCAAGCAGTAAAAGGAAGCACCAAACTCAAAGACAGGTAATTTTAAATGATCCAGTTAAAGAAGCAAACAGGGAAAAAAAAAGATTAAAAAAGGAGTAACCATAACCTAAGTGATTTGTGATACATCATCAATGGACAAATATATGTATTATGATAGTCCAGAAGTATAAGAGAGAGGGATAAAGGGCAAGAAATCTTATTTGATGATATAATGGCCCAAAACTTTCCATATCTGTGAGAGAAAACGGGCATTCAGATTCAAGACCCAAAGCACTAAAACAAGAATGAATATAAAGAGGTCTATACCAAGACACATTATAATCTATTTAAAAATCTCTATTATAATGAGCAGAGTCAGGGGTAGAGATTTTTTTTTAACAGTTTGTGTTAAAGTTCATGACTTAAATTTAGGTGGGTTCAGCTCACAAAATCCTCAGTGAATCCTTATTCCACAAATTTCCACCAGCCTCTCATTGTAACAAAAGAGGAAAAGGGAGTAGCAAAAGGTGTATTCACAGCAAACAAATGGAGGCTGGCTCCAGGGGGCTATGATAAACCATAACTCCAGAACAGGGGGTCTAGTCTGCTAGATCTCATGACAGACCCCCTCCACAAGGGGGATTAAAATGAGCTTTGGAATTAACTCACTTAAGGCATCAGTGATTTGCTGAGACTTCAGAGCACTTGAGTTGGGATGAACACAAGAAGGCAGAGTGTTGTAAAAAAACTTTACAGAACCTAAGCACATTATCTCTTTACCACCTTAAAACTACCCAAATTCTTTTCAATTTAAATCATAAGTTCTATTCCCATGTGTTGGTCTTTGTGTGTACATGCATATTACCTGGGACATTCTGATCAGTACCTCACTCAGTCAGCCTAAAGTATTAGGGGACTGATTTGTCACAAGGGCTACAGATACGACATATTTATCATTTTTGACAACAAAAGGGTATTTATTGAACATTTGTTGAATTCTGTGGATTAAATATATAGTCCATTGATGACTATGATAATAGTATATTGTGTATTATTTATAATAAAATATGAAGCTTTTAATATAAAAATGGATAACTAAAATCACATTGAATACATTACATTGGATTTTTTAATACACAACAATCAGTGTTTTACCTAGTATCCACTATTTGAATATTTTATATCATGAATCTAAAAATGTGACCATCTTGGGCTGTAGCATGACTTTTAAAACATGAAAACCAGTTTTATTCCTATTTAACAATCTGTCCAACAGTTTTCAATCTGCGGCAGTAGCAAACGAAGGAGAGTTAATTAAATGTATTACAAAGGATCACAAAAGTGTTGGGAATCAGAAAACCTGGGATCAAGTTTCTGTCCTTCTCATTGTGAAGTTTTGGACAACTGCTACTCAGTTTCCTCAGATTTGTATAAGGGATAATCATTATCCCCCTACAAGAATCATTTGTAGGATTCTTGTGAGTAACAGATGAGATAATATATGACCATAATTTGGCAAATGTACTGTGCTTATGAAAACATTAGATGTTCTTATGTGCCTCTTTTAGATGCCTGCATATACTGAACAAAAAACTAGGTAGAAAAATGGAAATAAAATAAAATTTCCAATTCATTAGGGCAGTACACACTGCGAGCATTAATGTGTACCAAAATTAGCACTTTGGAGCTCTAATTATACCAATTAACTCTCCGTGCTGATCAAATGAACCAGGAATTCTTCATCTTAAATATATTGCTATAAAGTCGTACTAAGAAGCATGTAACCAACCACATCAGTAAAATGAAAAGAATTCAGCAAATTGTCTGTTTTCTAGTGGGACAGACATTCTCTCTTCTTTCACTTTAGCTTCATTGAAGTTTCTAAGAAAAATTTCCTGGCCAATATAAATCTGGAAACCTGAGAATGGACTTTTTAACAGCATAGCACAAGCACTACTGTGTCCTATAAAAGTGTAAGTTTTTCTTGTATGAATGACCCACGGACATGGATGACAGTGTGGGGATGGACTATGGGAGTGGGGTGTGGGATGGGTGGGACAGGGCAAGGGGGAAAAATTGGGACAACTGTAATGGAATAACAATAACAAAAGATTTAATAAAATATGTAGCTTTTTAAAGCACTGTTTTATATCTTGCTAATTTTCCCTGTTCCTGAGCTTTTTCTTAAATCAAGCATAATATATCACATAGCAAGTTTGAGAAGAAAATCAATTTCATGCTAAATTTAATAAAACTTTTAAACTGACAGGCAACATTAAATATATTTAATTATACCTAAAATATCAGAGACGAATATTCTGGTGTTTCATTGGGAGATTTTACAAGGGATTTGTTCAATAAAAACTATGATTAATACAATAAATTAAAAATAAATACTTAATTTTAAATATTGAGGGCACATTTAGTAATGTTTGAAACTGGAGATATGTATACCTACCTGAGAGGCCTGGGATATTTTTAAGTCTTTCTTCTGTATTGGAGGTTTTCCATCTGCAGTCATTTCAATCATACAAGCAACTCCAGGACTGTCAGCAGGCATTGTGAAGCTAGAAATAAAAAAGAAGAGGCCATTAATGTATGTGTTATTGCCAAGAACAGGGTAGCTTCACACATGGGTGGTAAGTACTGCTTCAATGAGAGAGGTGCTTTCTGGATCACAATAATCCTGAAATATGGCTGCAACCAAGTGTGAACATTTTAGTATAGATAAAAGATATATTTCTTTTGAACACTGCATTTTATTCTCCTTGTCTCCTCCTGTCTTTAAATCAGGACTTGAAATGCTTTCAGAAAGTTAAACTCCCACAAAACAAAAGGAACTTTATGTGTTTAAGTAGGTATTGATAAATTTTAAGTGCTAACTGTGGTTGACATATGGTCTCACTCATGTAGGAGACTGTTGGACAAGTAACATCAATGCTAAATGATGCTGAACTCCCTAGGTAGAAATTTCCCCTCCCTGGCCTACAGGGGAAATAGAAATGGAATAAGAAATGAAAGGCTGCATACCCCAGGGCAGTGAGATTACACTGTGATACAGTTATCAGAACTCAGAAAGCATGCTGCTAATGTACTGGCTGGTAGTACTGCATTTCAGAGATAAAGAAAAGTATAAGGTTAAGGGAATTTGTAGAATGAATAGCAGAAATGGTCAATATATAATTGAAAATTTATCAGAGTTACAGAGTGATGCAATCAGATGAAAAGGTACACATATTAAAGTACTTGGCATATTTTTTAAATAGAATTTTAGAAGATAATTCAAATGATATTATCCTGTCACTTGACATATGTAGTAATAGTAACTTGCACTGTTATGAAGTCTACTTCATAGAGATATTAGGAAATACATTTACTAATACTAACAGTGGCAATCTCTGCACACTGAACATGTGAATGATTTTAATCCTCACTTATGCTTATTTGTATTTTCTAAAATTTTGCCTACAAACACACCTATTTTTAATTTTTGATTTTAACCAGCTGTTCTAAATTTGTCCAGGATAGTGAGAGTTCCAGGACATGGGATATTTCATGCTTAAACCAGGGAAGTTCCAGGCAAACAAGATCATTTGTTAATTATACTTTTCTTTTCTTTTTTTAAAATTATTTTATTGTGTTCAGTTGTCTTCATTTTCTCCCTCCCATTCCCCCTGCCCCCAGCCAAACCCACCTCCCTCCCTTGCTTCCACCTTCCCCCTTGGTTTTGTCTATGTGTCCTTTATAGTAGTTCCTGAAAACCCTTCTCCCCACTGTTCCCTCCCTACTCTCCTCTGGCTATTGTTAGATTGTTCTTAATTTCAATGTCTCTGGTTATATTTTGTTTGCTTTCTTCTTTTGTTGATTAGGTTCCAGTTAAAGGTGAGATCATATGGTAGTTGTCCCACACCACCTGGATTATTTCACTTAGCATAATGCTCTCCAGTTCCATTCATGCTGTCAGAAAGGGTAGGAGCTCCTTCTTTCTGCTGCACAGAATTCCACTATGTAAATGTATCATAGTTTTCTGATCCACTCGTTTGTTGATGGGCTGTTAGGCTGCTTCCAGCACTTGGCTATTGTAAATTGTGCTGCTATGAACATTGGGGTGCATAGGTTCTTTTGGATTGGTGTTTCAGGGCTCTTAGGGTATAATCCCAGCAGTGGAATTGCTAGGTCAAAAGGCAGATCCACTTTTAGTTTTCTGAGGAAATTCCTACTGTTTTCCACAGTGGCTGCACCAGTCTGCGTTCTCACCAACAGTGCATAGGATTCCCTTTTCTCTGCATCCTCTCCAATACTTGTTTGTTGATTTGGTTATGAGGGCTGTTCTGACTGGTGTGAGGTGGTATTTCATTTTGGTTTTAATTTGCATCTCCGTAATGGCTAGTGATGCCAAGCATCCTTTCATATGTCTCTGGGCTCTCTATATGCCTTCCATGGAGGAGTATCTCTTCAAATCTTTTGCCCATTTTTAATTGTTTTTTTGTCTTCCTGGAATGGAGTTATGTGAGTTCTTTATATATTTTGGAGATCAAACCCTTGCCTGAGGTATCATTGGCAAATATATTTTCCAATATAGTTGGTTCTCTTTTAATTTTAATGCTGTTTTCTACTTTTCAAATAAAAGTCATTTGTATTGAACACTCATTGGTTAAATCATTTACCAATCTTTTCCTTAAAATTAATCTTGGAGACTAAGTGGAATGGAAAAACAAAGTGGAACATCCTTCTTATCCCCACCCATCTCCCCACAAAGAGACAACTGTCTGCATATTTTCTTCCTTATTACCTAGAAATACAAATCTGATACACAAATCTGATATGGTCCTGCAATACATCATTCCACTACTTTTTTGGCTCCACTGTAGTTTATCAAAGTCACTTCTAATTCTAATCAGATCACTGTTAAAAGCTCTAGAAATAACTTCTAGAGTATCCCATTTGTGTGAACTGTATGTGGTAAGGATATATGAAGCACAGTTACCGTCCTGGTTGATATGGGCAGGTGAACCTGTATGATGCTTTACATTGGACGTGGAGGGAACAGTTCTGAGGTAATACACAAGTCCTCATTCAGAAGTAAGATCTCTTTGTTTCATTCAGAGCCTATTAAAAATCTAACCCTGAATGCAGATCTACAAAAGGAAGCTCCATCACTCTTATTTGCTTGCTGCTAATTTCTGCCTTTTTGCCCTGACTTTCCCATCAAATGGTTGTTTCTATTGTCTGCTTAGTCTATTTTAGAAATTGGTACTCTAACCCACCAGAGACTTTTCCCCACATGTATATTCTTATCACGTTCATTTTTATGTCTCATATTTGCTTATAAAGCAAATTATGCCATAAGAAACAAAAAATGTTCTATAAACAAATTAGACATTATGCCACATAAATCATTTGAGAAAAAATCTAAGTGCATATCCCTTATGTCTCTCAAGTATTGCTGAGGCCAGCCGAATCTAATGATTTAGAGACTCAAGGATCATATTTTGAGATAATCCATTGACTGGCTGAGTGATCGTAGACAAACCACTTAACCTTTCTTCCCTGAAGTGTGATTATCCACAGAAGGGAGATAATCATTCTTAGCTCATAAATGGTTAGTGAGAATCACATTATTTAATGTACATAAATCATTCAGTGCTAATATTAAAATCCAAAGTTAAAGCAATTATTTGCTGACTAGACAGGGATCTCTGAAGAGATTTTTATGAAAATAAATTATACAGTCAAGTTGAAATATTCATCTATTTCTACTAACATTGCTTGTAATGGAATTCAAAATTAAATACTCAGGTTTTATTATTTTAAAAATTAAAATTTGATGAAACAGACATATTTTTCAGCATTCTTAACATTCTTGTTCATTAGATTTATAGTCTTTAGGTATGCTAAGCAATGTGGTAGAAACATTCACATTCAGAAGAGACAATTTATATAAAATTTTTGGAAGATCCTGCTCAAACTGGAGGTTTAGGATATCTGAAAGCAAGGGTAGAGTTGTAAAAATGTAAGCAATGGAGAGTGAGTTGGTGAACTAATCAAGTACTTTTATATAATGGAAGGTTACCCAGCTTTTAAATAGGGATTACAGAATAATACTTAATGGAATGAAAAGAGATCCTTATAAACTATAAAAAAGATAAAGGCACTTTAGATAATATATCATTTTTACAAAAATATACATAGAAATTATACCAGAACTACTTTAACTAATATTACCACTGGCTATGTTTTCATATGAATAAGAAGATTTTTAATTTGTCTTTTTTGATTATTTGTATTTTCTAAATTTTGAGATTGAAGTATAATATATCTTAAATTTCATCTCTTAAGACAACAAATAATTTTTATGAAAATCAAATCAAGGGTTAAAGAATTCAATAACATTTTCCTGTTTTCCTGAGGTCCCTGCTTTCCTTGCAGGCACATCTCTCCATCAGCCTCCTTGCGAAGCCCATCTGGATAGGTTCTTGTGACGAGAAACAGCAAGCTCACAGTCATATCATCCCTGGACAATAGTTTAACTATGTATAAATTCTACATTTTTTTCTTTTAGAACTTTAAACATAGTACATGATTGTTTTCTGCAATCTGTTGCTGATATGAAGTCATCTGTTCTATTTAAAGGCTGTTCTTTTGTTCTTTTAATTTTTCCTTCTACAGTTTTAAGATTATCTTTTTATCTGTGATGATAAGTCTAGGTGTGGATCAATCATTATTCATTCTTTCTAATTAATACTCTAGTGCACTTTTTATCTCAACAGTTATATATTCCTTTAATTTTGGAAAATTCTCATCTGAATCACTTCAAATATTGCTTTCTGACAACTCTGAAATCTCCTTTTTAAAGTTTTTCTGGAACTTATATTAGGCATTTTTAGGGATCCTTTTAAGTTGTTCTCTAAACTTCTTAACCTTGCTTTCATTTAAAAAAATATTCTCTTCATTTTTTTATCCTGTATTTTCCCAAAGGACTGTTTTCCCCACTTAACAGTCTCCAGGACCACCTATTTTATTTAAAGCATTTTAAATTTTAATGGATGTGTTTTTTATCCCCAATATTCTGAATCCTTTGCATGTTTTTGGTGTTAATTCAATTTGCTTTTATAATTTCTCCTTTAGCATAAACATTGTTCTTTCATTTACGCTTCTTAGCACCCTACAAATAGTTATTTTAGTTTTTGTCAGACTTTTCCATAAAAATGATTTCATTAGAGTGATTCACTTTTCCTTTGATGACTTGCGTGGTTCATTTCTCAGTCTTGCCATGTGTCCTGATATTTCACTGTGCAGACTCATTTCGAGAGGGAAGTGTTTTTGTTTTTCTCTCTTCTCCCCGACTCTCGGAGCCTCCTCCTGTGATCTGCTGCACTCAGTGCTGCTGCCTCATGAGGACCCTACCTGCTCCTCTGATCTCACTTTGATCAGCCCCAAACTGGAATCTTGGGTAATGGCTATTTGGTAGTTCTGTCTTATGGTGATATTAAAAATACTCACAGGTTCATTCACAGAGCTAAAAATGATTGCTTTGTGCATTTCTGCTCATGACACCTTATCTGTATTCAGTTTTCTCCGGGCTGACAGCTTGCCTAAAAGTCAGGATCCCAGATGATAGTGTGAGTGTGTGTAAAATCTTTCACAAATATTCCTGAGTAGTTTTAATTCCTTTAGCCCTATAGAAGCTGAGCTTCCGTTTCCAGACATACATCATGGTAGGCCTGCAGTATTACCTCTTTTGCTGCTTTGCATTTTTGTCTCTTTCTCATTTTGGAAGATATTTTTCTTGTTTTATATTTTCATTTATCTGTTTTTAAAAACTGTCTCTACTGTTGTCATGTGTTTGACACTAAGAAGGTATGTCAAACTGGGAAGTTGTAGAGTAATCTTGGCTAGAATTCCCATCTTTTTTCCTTTCATAATAAGAAAAGTCAATAATAAAGAACAAACTGAGTCCTTGCCTTTGAAGGACAGTGCAAATAGAAAGTTATTATTAATTTGTAGAGGCAGAATAAAGAAAAATTAAACAAGCCATTTGGAGGTGCCTTTATGACTTTACAGGCTTTAAATTTGGAAGACAAATTTTTTAGCCTTTTACACCCCAGGTTTATTTTGTGCTAAAGGCATTTCAATACATCTGTCTCACACTATTTTTCAGTGGTGTATTTCAAAAGCACCTAAGCGGTTTGTTTGCCTTCTAGAGAGAAATAAGAAGTATGGATTTTTTTTCTTCTCTAAGGTACCTGTGTTTGATTTGTCAAATCTGGGAGTTTTATGAGTCACTAGTATTAAACTAGTGAAATGAAATACTTTAAAGGACTATTGCAGTGCTGTGCCGAAGGCTCCCAGAGCATGGCTCATGCATAATTGCCGTAGCCATAGAGTTCTGAAACCATGATGGGACAGTAACGAAACTGAACAGCACCAACTGCTTCTAGGGAATATTGCGAAACTGATGACAACACTGAATGCTTTTCCAGGTGCAAAATATACATGTTCTTTATCTTGTTTGGCTATTTTCCAGCAATGATGCTAGCCCCTCTATTTTAAATTTTGGACAGGAATGAATTTGTCAATAAGTTTCTTTATTTACTTGAACTAGACTTTAAAAAGGAATGCCAAAACAAATTCTCTATATGGATAACTTACAGTATAGATAGCAGTTAAATGAGTCTCCATATTAATAACTACTCTGACCAATATTAACCAGCCTAATATTTACCACAGGTTAAGTGTTGCTCAGAAGTGAATGGATAAACTCCAGCTTGAAAATTTCAGTAAAAGAATAATCTCGGGCTAGACTTAAGACAGAAGCGTTAACCTCAATCATTAGCAGCTGTGATCTTCATGTTCAGCCTGAAGTTTTAGTTGAGTTGTGATAGCTCAACTAAAGACCTGAGATGGGAGACTCCTATCAGCAGATGGCAGTACAAGTACATGGCAGAGATGAAGGGACTGAAAGGCACCTGGTCCCTACAGAGATAGAATCTAATTGATACTGTGATTGTTTTAGCTCCCTGTTTGCAACAGGAAAACATGGGAAAATATATTTAAAAGATTATACATCAGGCAGTATGGGTGAAACTGTCCAGAGACATACAGCTTTCCTTACCAGTTCACGTACCTAATGCAACTGGCATGGCTGTGTGAGCAAATTTAAGAAGATGCTTTTTAGAGTATGATGTAATGGTTTTATATAGCCTTATCAACACAACCATGTGTCTTGAGGTTGTCAGTGCGACTCAGCACAATTTATATGTTAAAACAGCATAAAAAAGATCAGGCACAAAAGCCAGAGTGTTAGCCCCTTTACCAAATAAAACAACATAAATACACCGAAAGCATCACTTTTTGTTTAGAGCACCAAGGAGGTGATCAGCTGGTCCTACAAACAGCTTGCACAAGGAACGCTGCATGACCCCTAACAGGTAATTGTCTCGAGGACTTCCTGTCTCCGGATGATGGTTATGAGATGGTCATTGTTTTTTGATTATTTCATTTAGCCTTTCGTCTGCTGACAGACAGCCCAACTGCAACTGATAATAAATTACAGAGAAAACCAAGCCATTATCCTGTGAAGCACTGATATGTAAGAAAGGAGCTGCGATGATGCTGAGCCCTGCTGGAGCAGGAGCTTCATTTACACCCTTGATGAACCAGGGCAGTCGTCAAGGGAACGTCCACCCAGCGGCCATGAGAAATCAGGGCTATTCCAAGAAATGGGATTTTACTTCTGACTATACTGTCTGATTCATGTGCAATGGGATCCACGGCATATTCTACAGACTTCAAAGACTCCTGCTAGCTCCTCCAAGAAGTATAGATGGCTAGAATTCCCTTGTTTGCTTTACCCAGTAACATTCTCATAATGATCATTACAATTACACAAACTGAAATTAGCACCCAGAAATGTTGTTGGTTTTTGACCCGACATCTGGTTTTAACATTCCTGAACACGATGGATGGAAGTTTCAGTGGTGAGCTGGAGCAGGCTAGCACTGGCTCACAACAGCTGATTCTGTGCATCCCTTCTCAATGCCACACCAGCAAATTCAGGCTGGTAGCTTGGAATTGGGCCATGGTGGCAGCATTTATGCCTGGGAAATGGCAAATGGAATAAACCAAATCAGCCCCTTGTCCCACCCTTTTCCCTGAGAGCTGGTTGTTGAACACATACCACTGAATTTTGTAAATATTTCTCAGTGGAGTTTAAGCATTCACTTAGAAGAAGGACATTAAGAAAGTTATAAAAATCAACTTCATTGTTAGCATTTCCTGTGGAATTTTAGTAGAAAATCAGCTTTATTTATAATCTACTAGCTCCCAGCTCTAGATTGGATCAATTTACTCTAATGATGAATGTGGGTTTGAGAACGTTACTGCTAAAACATATACATATTTAGTTTACAAATACCAGGTAGCATTTAATTTTATCCTTCATTTCTAATACTTATTATTGGCTCTGTTGATTTGTTTTTGAGCAATTTTGGGATATATTTGTATCCAATCTGCTGAATAATCAATCCAAATTCAGGAGTTAAAAATACTGATTCCTGATCTTTTCCTCTGCAACATCTAAACTCTCAAACATATTTGAGAGACTAAAGTTTCCCAAGTTAAAATAGCATATGGAAATACCCAATTTGGTAAGAAATAGATTGTTTTAGCACATTCGAATAAAAAACAATTCTGATATGGGTATGTGGACATTCATTTCCACTAAATTGAGAGAAGCTAAAGACAAGTTTTCTTCAGGAAAAGACCATATGTGTCCTTGTCATTTTTTTTTTTTTGATGTGTTACAGTGAGTATTGGCTCATTCTTTCTTTTAAATTGCCTTATATTAACAATAACTGTGTAGTGTTCTTCTCTTCTCAATGTTACAGTTTCCACATGGTTTGTATTGTTTGTAGCATGTGATTTTTTTTGGCAGTGCATTTTAACTGAGATATAGCTATGTCTATATCTCTGTACATCTATCTATCTATATGAGAAAATAGTTTAATGTTAAAATAATTATATGGTATCATGTTTAACACAGTGAAGTCGCTAACAATTCTTGCTCTTATTAAACCATATGAAGAAAGAGTAGACTAACAGATGCAAAGGATTTAAATTTTAGAAGCACTCTGAGCCAAAACTGTAAATATTCTCATCACTCCGAGTGTAAAAAGGCTGTGGTGAGATCCAACAAGCCGCGCCTCAGATCAACGGCTCTTTGGTTTCATATTTCTTTGCCACTAGCATGCAATCTAACTGTCCCATGCCTCAGTTTATTTCCTCTGAGCAAATATACGCACTTCTTGTTCTTATATATAAATAATTCTTCATGATTTTTGTTGTTTTATGCATGCCACTGCCCCCCTCTGATTGTGCTTCTCATGTCCTTTGCCAAACATGGCTTCTCCATCTTTAAAATTTCTGATGGGGAAGAAGAAAGGTGAAGGGCTAGATCTTTCTGGGCCAAATTCTTACCCTGGAAAACTTTCAATATGAAGACAACCAGACAAGTAAAAATTTAAAAATTCAACCAATAAAAAGAATTGATGAATCTGTAATCTAGGCTTAATGATGAAAAGAAGAATTACTAACCTCTCCTTAATTTTGAGTCTATTTCTTATTAAGGGCTTCCATGAAAGCACTTCCAAATTAAAGTCTGAGGGGAATGTAATGGAGTAAGTGGTCATGATGATGGAAAGAATGCTTTGTTTTCACCCTTACAATAGAGGCAACACATTCTGAAGTTGTTTCAGTAAGAAACACAATTACACTAAACGTTTTGAAATTTTTTCAGAAGCTGCTATGTGAAAATACTGTAAGTGGAACTGAAACCCACACTGTCTCACCAGGAGAGGCAAATCACTGGTGGAGATGGTCTGAAGGCTTTGTATTACTTTATACAAATACAAAACTAAATTATTACAAGGCTCATAGGCCCAAGGTGACAGAGAAATATGATAACTTCTAAAGTACGTACTCTGTGTTAATTAAGACAAAGTCTTAATCCAAAAATGGTTTAAGGTAATTTTTGTTATAGGTAAAATAGCGAGGAATGGAAGAAAGAAGGAAAATTTGTATAGAAAAATAAATAATAAAATAGTGTTCAAATGATCTTAAACACAACTTAAAATGGATCTATTCCTTCAATAGACAAATAAATATCTATTGTATATGAATATACAGAACATTCTAGGTGAGAAGGTGGCAGTGGATAAAGCAGTTGTCTTCTGGAGGTTCCCACATAGGTAAGGAGGAAATGTACCTCATTCTGCGAGAGGACAGTTTTCACTGAAGTTGGAAGAATCAGGGCCAAGCTTCAGCAGTGGAGGTTAGTGTTAATGAGAGCTGACAAATTTGTACTACATCTTCAAGGATCATTCAACCTGAGTTAGCAAGCAATGTCAGAAAAATTTTATTTAGAGAACACACAGTGGGACCACTTGATTGCCAGGCTTATGAGGCAAAAATGAAATCATGGAATTGAAGAGTGCCTAGCTTTGTCGCTTATAGGAAACAAACAAACCGCAAAAAAAAGAAATATCTTTCCCCCCATCTTTAGATTTTTTCACTCTTCTTTAGTGAGCCCCAGTATAGCATCTGGTGCCTTCACGCTGATTTGCCCTATCTCCTATCTATTGTAAGTGACACTTAACGAAACAGGAGAGACTGGAATAGATAATTTTAAAGTGATAGAGTCCTTTTCTGGTATACGTTGTTATTAGCAATGGATTCTTATATTGGAATTACTTGCTTTATTTAATAGGCATTTATGTAGCATTTATTATAAACCAAGCATTATTCCAAGTACTTAAAAACATTGAAGAACATTCACCGCATGAGTTAAGTAGGAACATTTTTCTCATTAAAGATGAGGAAATTGAGGACCCAAGGGGTTAAATAAATTATTCAAGGTCACATGGACCATAAGTGACAAAGCTGGGTTTTGATGTGAAGATGGAGGCAGAGATTGGAGTGAAATCAAGACACACCAAAGAATGCCAGGCAGTGGCCCAAAGTCAGAAGTTGCAAGGAATGGATTTTTTCTAAAGCCTCTGGACGGAGGAGGGTTCTGTTGATATCTTGATTTCATACTTCTGGTCTCTAGAACTGCGAGAGAATAAATTTCTGTTGTATTACACCACCAAGTTTGTGACAATTTGCTGCAGCAGATACAATAAACAAGTTCAGAATGAAAGTTTTTCTTTGTTAAATGGAGCACTGTTAAAAATAAGACCCAGAGGGTTGAATAGTAGCAGTGTTCAATAGTTAAGATGGAATTCAGACATGAATGAGATTAGAATGTGTATATATTGAATTGTAACTGGACACCCTATTAAGATACATAGATAATCTAAATGATTTGGGTTTAACAAATATCTTAGCTGAGGAGTAGCTATGAGATCAGGAAGCAATATTGTATCTCCTTTTAACATTTCAAAGTGCAGTCTAATTTGACAGGAAACACTGATATAATCAACATAAATCTATTGTAAACACCTAAATCTAGTATCTGCATTTATTGCAATTCAAATAGAGTCATAAAAAACATTTCAACAGACCTCTGTTTGAAAAGTGTAAAGAGGATTATGTTTGCTATTTCACCAAACACTAAAGGCTTCTTGGGGTGAATACAGTTAGAGTAGTAACTGGAAAATAGATGGTAAAAAATTATTCAGCAATTTTCCTTCCTTTACCATTTGATATTTTAAAGGCTAAAAACATCCCCCTTGTATTTGCATCTTATTAACTTTTCAGGGGGGGACTAGACTTACTGTGTATGATAAAAGAAACATTGATATTCAAAGATTTTTATCAATTGTAGATGTTTGTTGGTAGACAATCAATCAATGTAGCAAACATTTCCATGGTGGGTTACTTTAACCTTGAATCTGATGACCACCTAGCATACTAATATTGGGGAGAGTAAAACAAATGTTAAAATAATAAGTTCTTTATGCTAAAAGAAAGGTCTTGATGTTGGTATTGTAGACAGATGAAGAAAGCCCATTTTTGTCTTTAAATGTTTCAGGACTTCAAGTATTATTGACCACAGAATTGCATTTACATTACAGTGTGAAAACATAAAGAGAAGAACAGGGAAGTGTCTGTAAGTCTGGAAACATTATCACCCTTGCTAAAAGCTCCTTAAGCATCCTCTCTACCCAAAAGCATTTTGGGAATTCAGAAAGTGTTCTCAATTTGACTATACCTCAGCCAGAACCTAAAATACCTTGAAATAATAGTTTTCAAAGAAAAAAAGCACTAGTTGTAATAGTAATATTAAAATACACACATGATTAAATGATTAATTCCAAATCAATACCTAAGTAGGTTATAATGATCAATCAAGTTATTTTTCTTTCTAGCACTTAGGTAAAAAACAGTACCCCTCCTTCTCTCTTCAAAACATAATACAATGCAGTTCCATGCACTCCTTGTCAGCAGAGTAGAAGTATTGAACAAATTTTATAAAGAAGAATTTCTCAGTCAGTTAACAATCACATATCTGTAAATGCCTACATGGGACAGAGTAAACCGTGCTTAGAAGTGGAGAAACTTAATAGCTGGAATTATTTGAGATGCATAGTCCATTCTCCTACTTAATGGATGACACTTTTTAAAGAATGACCTTCAGTCTCTGTTTAAACATTCCATTGAAAGAGAGCTCATTATGTCACAAGGCCATTTCTTTATGGTTTAATAGCTCTGCTATCATTTGTAAAAAAGGGGTTTGTGTGTATATGTGTGTGTGGTAATAACCCTTCATTAAAGATTTTCTTAAGCAATTCAACACCATATGCATTATTTTGAGGAAGTGGTTCTCAGCTGGGGATTTTTGCCGACCACCCTCCACCACCCCAGGGAATGTTTTGCAATGTCTGGAGACATCTTTGCCGAACAAAAGGAGGGGGATGTTGCTAACATTCAATACATAGAGGTCAGCAATGTTGCTAAACATCCTATAATACACAGGATAACTCCTGACAACAAAGAAGGATTCTGCCTCCGAATTATCAATAATGCCTATCTTGAGAAAACCTGATTTAAAGTAAAAGTGGGATGGATGTTTGCCAGCTAAATAAATGGTTGGTCATGTTCTTAACACTTGGGTGTCCAGAATTTGCCTGCATGAAGATGAAAACCATTAAATTTTTTTATTGCTTTGAGAGAGACATGAGATAGAGATAGAGAGGGAGAGAGAGAGTGTATGAGAGAGAGAGAGGGAGAGAGAGAGAGGGAGAGAGAGAGAGAGAGATCGATTTGCTGCTCCACTTATTTATGCATTCATTCATGAGTTGGTTCTTATACATGCCCTGACTAGGGATCGAACCTGCAACCTTGGTGTATTGGGACAACACTCTAACCAACAGACCTACCCTGCCAGGACAAACCTGTTTTTAATTGTGGTAAAATATATATAACATAAAATTTGCCATTTTAACTATTTTTAAGTATAAATTTAGTGGCATTAATAATATTTACAATGTTGTCCAAACTGTAACCAGTATTTATTTCCAAAAATTTTCATTACTCCAAACAGAAACTCTACACCCATTAAGCTATAATTCCCAGTTCTGTCCTATTCACAACCCCTGATAACCAAATAATTATATATATTATAATATATATAATATATAATATATATATTTATATATTATATATATTTCATGTACATGGAATCATATAATCGTGGCCCTTTTGTGTCTAACTTATTTCACTTTAACATAAAGTTTTCAAGGTTCATCCATGTTGTAACATGCAACTTCATTCTTTCCTAAGGCTGAATAACCTGCCATTGTACTTATCGGTCAGTTTGTTTATCCATTTATCTGTTATTTCCTAAAATTAAGTAGGTAAAAATCCTGCTCCTAATACTTTAGAATACAGAAAGTGTTGGTGTTTTACTGTGCTCCCACCTCTTCCCCCCAAAATCAGGTCATGCAAATGAAATCAGAGAACATTTTTGATGAATTCCTACTCTGTAGACCAAACAGGACATCCAAAATGAAGCAGCAACTGCAAGCTGAAACATGTGAGTATGTAAGATAATCCCTTTTATTTGTCCTGTTCCTACTTGGACAGCCTTGTTTTGAACCCTAATTGTTCTGTGAAAAACACAGTGCAGAAGTGTAAAAAGCTGAGAATAATGAAAAAACTAGATGTGATGTAAGAATGTGTGAAATTAGACAAGTTATTTAACTTTCTAGAGCCTCAGTTTATTCATATCAAGGACTGACAAACTTGTTCTGCAGAGTGCCATGTAGCAAATATTTGAAGCTTTGCAGGCTACCTCCTGTCTCTATTATGTATTCTTCTCCTTCTTCCTTGCAATCTTTTAAAAATGTGAAAAAACATTCTAAGACTCATAGGATGAATGAAAACAGGCTATGATATATGCTAATGGCATATATGTGGCCAAATTGATGCATGGTTGTGGGTTGCTGACCCCTGATCTAGAGATTGCACTTCAAAAATAACATGGTTCTCAATCAGGGCTGATTTGGTTCTTTCTCAGGGAATGTCTGTCAATGTCTGAAGACATTTTTAGTTGTCATTTGAGGTGGGGGTGGGTAGCATTACTGACATCTAGCCTGTAGAGGCCAGAGATGATATTAAATATCCTGCAATGCACAGGAAATGCTTATCTGTTCCAAACTGTCAATAGTTTCCAGATTGAGGAACTCTTTACTACCGGCTATTTTGTCTTAATTATAAGAACAATAAAGAGATGATTTAATTTTCCTTCATCTAGGATTGCTGTTAATTTATGTTTACTCAGTCAGTGTGATAGATCCACATAATAGTGTTGGAGTAATTTAAACAGCCTCTGAGTTCCTGTAAGCTGTGTGCTATAGAGAAAACCCATAAAGACGAATTTGATGAAGATCTCTAGCTATGAGGTTAGGTGCAGTTATAGCCTTAAAAATCTGTGATTCACAGGGAGGAGAAGGGAACTAGGCAGAGACGTGATAAATACTGAATTGTGACATATCAAACATATTCAGACCACTGAGTGAGAAAACCAGAGCCAGGCATTGCAGGTACTCAGTTGATGATTCTTTGGTGCCTGGAATATGTTTATTTTCATCTGCTGTGAAGTAGTAATATATCTTCTATGAAATCAAGGTAAACAATCATGTAAGAGAGACAACAGGATCATTGAAAATGTGCAAGGAAAATCTGACATGTTACTCAAAGTAATACTGGTAAGAGAATAATCCTAAAATCAATGCTTTTAATTTTTTTCTTACTGTGTGCTATTTGCATTTTCATCGTATCTTAAATGTTTTTTACTTTAAAAAATGTTTCACAGCATTGCTTTTAAGGAAATGTTTAACTTTCACCTCTTTAAATTCTATTAGATTTAACATTATATAAGAAAGTGATTATTAGGAAATCTGATGACAAATTCTCAGAAATTCACTCTAGTATGTCCCATTTGAACTGGATTCTAGACTAACCTGTGAAGTCTGGGTTTGGAAAGCACTATTTCTGATCTTGTTGAAGGCTTTAGCTTGTATTAGCAATAAAGAGCAGTGCTACATGTCTGAAAAGATTTTGAACTTGAATTCTGATTTATAATTCTTTTTGTAATAATCAAACAAGTAATCTTATTTAAGAGATCTTACGTAAAAAATTCTGCTGCAGAAGATACTAATGTAAAGTGACAAATAAAATCTAACTGGATGGGTATGTTTGTTGCTTTTCTACTATTCCAGATTAGGAAAAATCACATAGAGATTATGATGCAAAATCACGTAGAGATCATACATCTGTTAAGTGTGATGGAGGTGGGGTGGAGGATGAGGAACAGTGAGAGATAATGCTGACCAGGTGAGCAGGAGTTACATTTCAGTTCAATGAGGCCTTTAAAAACCATACAACAGAATTTGAGTGTAGGCTATTTAAAGCTTAATTTGAAAGAATAAAATAATGAGATTTGTGTTGTAGTGATATTATCCCAGACATTTAGAAACATTATTCTGGATGTCTTATGGACGATGGAGTGGAGGAGCCTAGAGTTGAGACAGGGAGACCATTGAGGAGGAAACAGAAATAATGCAGAAAAGCAATAAGGATGTATAAACTAAGGCTGTTACAGTATGGGTAAAGAGGAAGGGGCACATTAAGAAATATTTAGATAGAAAAGAGAACCAACTGTATGGGAAAACATATTTGCTAATGATGCCTCAGACAAGGGTTTAATCTCCAAAATATATAAAGAACTCACATGACTCCACTCTAAGAAGACAAGAAACCCAATTAAAAAATGGGCAAAGGACTTTAACAGACACTTCTCCAAGGAGGACATACAGAGGATCCAGAGACACATGAAAGGATGCTTAGCATCACTAGCCATTAGAGAGATGCAAATTAAAATCATAATGAGATACCACCTCACACTGGTCAGAATGGCCATCATAAGCACATCAACAAACACCAAGTGTTAGAGAGGTTGTAGAGAAAAGGGAACCCCAGTGCACTGTTGGTGGGATTGCAGACTGGTGCAACCACTATGGAAAACACTATGGCATTTCCTCAAAAAACTAAAAATAGAACTGCCTTTTGACGCAGCAATTACACTGGTAGGATTATATCCTAAGGACACTGAAACACCAATCCAAAAGAACCTATGCACCCCAATGTTCATAGCAGCACAATTTACAATAGCCAAGTGCTGGAAGCAACCTAAGTGCCCATCGACAAATGAATGGATCAAAAAACTATGGTACATTTACACAATGGAATTCTATGCAGCAGGAAGAAAGGACTCCTACCCTTTGTACCAGCATGGATGGAACTGGAAAGCACTATGCTAAGTGAAATAAGCCAGGTGGTGAAAGACAAATACCATATGATCTCACCTTTAACAGGAAACTAATCAACAAAATGAACAAGCAAGCAAAATATAACCAAAGGCACTGAAATAGAGAACAGACTGGCAGTGACCAGAGCGGGGAGGGGAGGGAATTTCACAGGAAAAGGGGAAGGGTTTACAGGAACAATTATGAAGGACACATGGACAATAACAAGGCAGGAGTGGAAACAGGGGAGGGAGGTGGGCAGGGCTGGGTGTTGGGCTGGGGTTGGGGGGAAAGGCAGAAAACTGTACTTGAACAACAATAGAAAAAAGTGTGTATTATACACAGCAGAAAAAAAAAGAAATATTTAGATATTCAAGGAGTAACAAAACTTGAGTCTGGACTGGCTGTAAAAGAGGAAGTAAGACTCTTAGATTACTGATTTAGGATTCTTTTAAAAGCTTTACCTATCTTATCTCTTTTAACCTATGATATAAAACTTATTACATTGGCAAAGCTAGAATTTAGACCTATAATCATCTAACTTCAAAGCACATGCTTTCTACTATTCTCCATAACCAGTAGGCAAAATAGAGGAGGAAGAGAATATTTGAGATGTTAGTTAAGATAAAGCATTCTGTTTTGGAAATGTGGAGCCTGGGCTCACTATGCATGGAATACATAGCTAGATCATATAATAGGCAACTAAATGATTGGAATTTTTAAAAAGATTTTATTTATTTATTTTTTTTAGAGAGAGGGGAAGGGAGGGGAAAGAGACGGAGAGAAACATCAGTGTGTGGTTGCCTCTCACGTGGCCCTGACTGGGAACCTGGCCCACAACCCAGGCATGTGCCCTGACTGGGAATCACACTGGCGACCCTTTGGTTCGCAGCCCAAGCTCAATCCACTGAGCTACACCAGCCAACACAGAATTTTTAAATTTGATTGTACACTACATTCTCATATTATACTCTAGCTTATTGGATTTTACAGTGCTGCCAATGACAAATATTTATATATTAGGCCCAAATCTTAAAAGACCTGTGATAATGCAAGCAAGTTCCAGAACATATTGGGAAGTAGACTGTAAAAAAGGTCCTGTTATGTTTGTTGTTAGTCATTTTTAACCATATTACATATTAACACTTCAGTACACTTCACAAAATAGCAATTTGGACTTTTGTTCAACCACATTTACTAGAAAAGTGGGAACTAAATTAACTACAATCTAGAAAACAGATAGTGCAAAAAATTTCATGAATATTAATGGAAAACCAGACAAATGCAATATATTTGAGTTTGTATCACAAAATGTACAATTCATTCTTTTGTAGAATTGCTATTTCCAAAGGAGATAGATTGCTGTAGTCACTTTCAAAAATGTAAAATGTAAAACATTCATGGAAAAATTATAGGCTCAGATTATAAGAAATGTGATAGATTCCTTAATGAAGAAATTAGATTTTGAATAAAGTACTCCCTTTGGCAGCATCTTAACAAGATCATACTCAATGAATATGAATCATTAGTAAACTATAAAACAATAAATGAACACATCCAAATGAGAACGTAGGTTGCTATGGATTTGCTAAGAATTCCGGTGTCATTATTTTTGATTTTTTACCTTGTCCTTAAATTATTAATATGGTACACATAGTCACTGTAAATTGTGTGCTTGATTCAAAACACATCAGGGTTTAATTTATTGAATGATATTTCATTAGCTTAGATGAGTTGAAAAGTGGCATTTCATTTTCTAAAACTGTATGGGACCATTAATCACATAGATATTTAAATTATAATTTAGGCTCTAGTAAAGTTTCATTTTATCTGAATAAAGCTGAATAAACATCCAAAAAGAACTAAAATTCATTTTACATCCAACTGACTTTTTCTGATTAGTGGTGGTTTAAAATCCCCTCATGCAAGATTAATCAAAGGCAATTTCCTTTTTCTTCATTTTTATTAAGTGATATGAGATTATTTCTTATTCATATAGCTATTCTAATAAAGTAAACATTTTTAATGATTTGGTTTATTTACTTTATTCTACCTTATTTTCAAATACCTGATGAACAAATGAAAAAAAATAAATGAATCAGTTGGGTACTACATACAAAACTAAAATTTTTAATAAATCATTCATGTATTCATCTGTATTGAATTCTTATTTTAAGTATCACTTACTTTATTTAAGTATCATTGTGATAGTTACTAAAGAAGGAAGCTTAACTTTTTTGGATAGCAATCTCACCTGTATCAAGTGCTTAGAAGAGAGTAAAGTTTCTGCTGCTATCATTTCTGGAGCAATGGGGTTTTGGAATATAGCAAACTGTTCTCTGTTAGGTGAACACCAATCACAAAATTTGTAAAGGTATTTCTGGTCAGAGTCACAATTGGCTGTGAAGCAAATTAGAATTCAGTCATGTAACCCATAATGACATTTCAGTGAATGATAGATGGCATATATGAGAGGGGACCCTAAAAAACCTATACTTTATTTATAAAAAATTATGTATTCTTACATGTTCAAACTTCAGTCACCTTCAAAATACTCTCCATTTGATGCAATGCACCTATCAAGGTGGGTTTTTTTTCTTCCCACTGCTCAAAACAGTTTTTGATCTCATCAATTTTGATGCCTTTTAGTGCTTCTTCCATTTTTTGTTTCACTGCTTCCATATTGGCAAAACATTTCCCTTTGAGGACTTTTTTCATTTGGGGAAACAAAAAAAGTCTCTCAGAACAAGATCGGGTGAATATGGAGGGTGAGGCAACGGGGTCATGCTGTTTTTGGTCAAAAACTGCTGAACACTCAGTGCAGGGTGGGAAGATGAGTTCGTAAGTCACTCATCATGAAATGGGCAAATGCACTGAAATTATCTTCAAACAAAATTCAATGAAGCTGAATACAGCCTCTCACAATAACACCAGTAGTACACTGACACAATGTACTCACCTAGCAGGGGAAGCCTGTACTACAAGGGGCTCACCCTGTAGATGATAATTCCGTTTATTTTTTGAGTCCCCCCTCCCTTTGTATGACAATGGTCCCATAAGAATAAAATGGAGCTGAAAAATTCCTATCACCCAGTGACCTTGTACCTTTCATAATGTCCTAGCATAGCACATAGTAAGTTAAGAAGCTATAAATGTTGTTATTTTGGAGTTATTCACAATGTGAAAAGTTCAGATGTGCAGAATTAGAAGTTAATGCTGAAATAATGTCTATTTCTAAATTCCTGATTTCCCCACTTCATGCTTGACTTTGTTCTTGGATAACTTTGTTGCACTGGGCCTAAGAGATGGGAAGAAGACATCCTTGAATGGCACTATGTCCAGCATTGTGGTTACCTGTAAGTTCTCCAGGGAAAACATTTTTCTTTTCTTTTCTCTCTTGTTATTTAAGATTTTTGTCTTTATAGTATAATTTCTAAATAAAGAAGAAATGCTGGAAAAGAATCACTTCTATTAAAAAATGCTTTTATGAAGTTTACAATTAGGTTGCAAATGTTTTCTATTTGAAGATTTTTGGATAACAAATATTATTATGGAAACTGAAACACAACAAAGAGATAATGTAGACATATGGTGTGATGAAACTTGCAAAGTTAATTTTTCTTAATTGGCAATTTTTGAAAATCAGATATTTTAAATTAGAAATGGAAAACATTTTTAGTAAACTAATGATATTTAGGGAAGGTATTCTTTTTCAATAACTGCTTTATCTTTGCAATTACCATAGTTTGCAAATTGGGAGTTCAAACCTGCTATATTTAAATCCAGTTAAAATTTGGGTATTTGCACTAAAATCTGTGTTGTTTCTATCCTCTGTGCTTGTTTTAACATGGTGATATATGAAGATGCCTCAGAATTATTTGCGTTGGTATGGGAGAGGGGAGGGTTGAGGGACAAAATTACTTAACTGCCATGTGGATTTAAAATTGTTATTGGAGTGCCCTTTAATTTAATGGTGAATGTGTATTTGGTAACTCATTGCTTTTGAAAACAGTCAATCTTGTGAAAATTAATGAACTTCAAAAAATTGTTTTAAGCAAGCCTTTAGATAAAAATGTAAAATTTATAGTATTTGGCATGTTGTCTATTTTCTTATGTTAATTCAATGTATTTTCTAAGATTTTAAATTTGTTTCACAAACTTTATTTTATCCCATTTTTAAGAAATTTCATTTTGTACTGGTTTCAGGTGTATAGCTCTGTGTTTAGACAATCATATACTTTACAAAGTTATCCCCTCAATATTTCCAGTACCCAACTGGCATTGTACATAGTTATTGCAATATTACTGACCATATTTCCTGCGCTTTAGTGATTTACATCCCCGTGACTGTTTTGTAACTACCAATTTGTAGTTCTTAATCCCTTCACCTTTCACCCAGTCCCACAACCACCCTCCCTTCTGGCAACCACCAGTCCACTCTCTGCGTTTACCAGTCTTTTTTAATTTTGTTTGTTTATTTTATTCTTCAGATTCCACATATAAGGGAAGTCATATGGTATTTGCTAACTTATTTCTGAGCATAATACCCTGTAAGTCCATTCATGCTGTTGTAAAGGCAGAATATCATTCTTTTTTATAGCTGAGTAATATTTTTTTGTGTAAATGCCCCACAACTTTTTTCTCCACTCATCTATTGATGGACACTTGGTTTACTTCCATATTGTGGCTATTGTAAATAACACTGCAATGAACACGGGGGTACATATATTCCTTTGAATTAGTGTTTTGGGGTTCTTCAGATAAATCCCCAGATGTTTTACAAATTTTATGTGGTACATAACTAGCGTAAAAGATATTAATTTATACTGCAGGGCAGGGATTTGAAACCTAAGGACTGAGAGCCAAATCTGTCTTGCATAAAAGTTCATTGAGATACAACCCTATACATTTACTTCCGTATTGTCTATGGCGGCTCTACAGCCACAACGGCAGAGTTGAGTAGCTGTGACATAGACTGTAATGATCCAAAAGTCTGAAGTATTTACGATCTGGCCCTTGTCAACTCCTGCCCTAGAGCTCGGGCAAAGCAGGAATTGAACTTTCCCATGGTCTATAACAAACAAATGGTTAAGCACCAGGCTGGGTGGATGGGGGGCAACAAACAAACAAACACACAAACTGAGGTTTAAATAAAAATCGGGATCAGATTTTAGTCCATGGAAATGAACATAGGAAATATTTAGAGCAGACCCACGAGCAGGTCTTTATCTACATTTTAAAGTTCAATCATTGTCATTTACTAAATACATAGGTATTATATTTGTAATTCAAAATGACAAATGCCTTCAAGTTTTCTGGTCCCTTGAGGTTGGGGTGGTGACTAGTTTACTTCTTCCTTTTCAGGTACTAGGTAGAGGCTCTGATGATGCTGATAGGGTCCTATGAACCTGAAAAATCTGAAGCCAATTCCAGCATGGATCTGTGTGTGAGTGTAATTTTGTATATGTATGAAAAAACACATTTCTCTTAAAAGGAGAATGTTGGCTAAAATAGCTGCAGTTGTCAGGAAAATAAGAATCATGGCGTACACAAATGCAAAAGTGGGCTGTGAATGGGGAAAATAGATTTTGCTATACTGAGGGTCTAAAGAGCAGGCTTCGACGTGGCTCATCAGTGAGCTAAAAGATAAGTGCTTTGTATGTAAAAAATGGTAAGCGCTTTGCCCTTTAAAGAGGGAATACAAAAATATTGCTCTTTTAATATGTCCCGTAGCCTGCCCTGGCTGTGAGGATGAACAGAGATGGCACTAAAAATGATAAAGCAATAAATCATAAAGCTCCAAAGTTCCTTTTGTGTCACAGGTCTTACATGTTCAGAAAGCAATAGCAATCTTCAGTACATATCAATTTCCCTCCATGGGATGGAAATTGAAGAAACTGTGAGAGAAAATACTGACTAGAAAGAAAAATGTTTTTGCCTCTCTTTTGCTTTCCTTACATTGAAATCTCTGCAGTCTGTATGTTAATTGGAGATCTTAATAGTTTTAACTATAAGTTGATATCTAAAGCAGAAAGAAAAAAAGGATGGGTCTGTATCTCAGCTGGAATCAAAAGTACACATAATTATTTCTTTTTGCAATGTTCAAAGAATTGTAGCTTCTTTTCACTCTCTTCATGTATTGCCTGTCTTTTCTTTTCATGCATTTGAAACTCACCAACTATCCTCTGAATGATTTTCTTTTAGTGTCTAAAATTCCAACATAAGTGAGAAAATGTAAAAAGGTATTAGAAAAATCTGTCTTTTGGAAAGTTCATCAACATATAATTTAACATATTAATGATGACAGAGCAGAAATTTCCTTGTAAATATAAAAGTGAGAATTATAAGGTAGTAGTTCATTTTCTTGGTTATTGATGGGCTGGACTTGGGGTCATTTTAAGTTTAGTGTGGATACCTAGTCAGAATCAGGAAATAACAGTAGTTGCACAACTGTAAAAGATTCATGTAGACCTTTACACAAATGTTCCTGCAGTACTGACTTGTACTTCCTTTAGTAACAAATTTTATCTATTTGGTGTATAACTTCAGGAAATTAGCTGATGGCTGAAAAATAAGCAATAAGGATATTCTGTTCTATTCCAAAAGCACTGAATTTCAGGGCTAATTTTTATGGTAGAGTCAGGACAATCTCTGTTAGATACTCATATAAACACGAGATGCATCCTTCTCTGTGGTGTTCAGAAAACTGATGACCACAAGCCTTCTATGAATGGCCAGGCAGGACCCAGGAAGGAGGTCCTCGTCCATTCTGTCCATGCAGAGTATCCCCCTGTGCAGTTCCCTCTTTACCTCTAGATGTGTTCTTGTGACTGAATAGAAACCACAGTCCACGTACCACTTGAAGTGACCTTATGGGCTTCTCTTCATTTCTCCCTGGGCTTCTTTAACAAATTTGTCTTTAATACATCTTTTTTTTTTTTTTTTTGTCATTGGACACCTACCAGTTTATTTTCCCTGAGCTTTGCTTTCAAGCTTTTCTCAACTGACTAGCCTCCAGCTAATCAACACCTCCCTGGGGCTGCCCCACACAGCGCTATAATCAGCATCAATCATTTTTAAGTACCTCCACTCAACTTTCCTCATGTTGTATAATTTTCTTGTAAAATAACTTCCAAAATAAAATAGAGGACCATATCTAGAGCCAGATTGCCTGGACTTGAATCCTAGTTAACTGAGCAACCTTGGGCAAGTTATTTAACATTTCTATGCTCAATTTCTTCTTCTTTAAATGGGGATTATTATAGCACCTTTTTCTCACATGGTTGTTATGATTAAATGAAATAAAAATTTGGGGTAGTGCTAGAGATATACCAGATCTGTCTAGAAGGTATCCAGCCATGCAATATGAAAAATTGAGACACTTATTGAAGAAGATACAAGATACAAGAAATATTGTACATGGGACAATGATGCCTCAGTTCCCTTCAAAGTAGGCACCTTGGAATATTATGCAGTCTCCCAATCGCCATCAGCTACCCCATCATATTTTCCTGAATCTTATCAATGGTCTAAAATCTCTTCCCTTTCAAAGGTGATTTTAGTTTTGGGAAAATCCAGAAGTCACAGGGTATTGAATCTAGGCTGTAAGGGGGCTGAGTTACCTGGATGATTTGATGTTTTTCCAAAAACCTCAGTACAATACATGATGCATGAATGGGTGAGTTGTTATGATGAAGCTGCCAATCACCAGTTGCCCATAGCTGCAACCTTCTGAATCATCCAAATAGTTTCCATGCAGGAGTGTTGAAACTTAATGCAAAATTTGATGTATATTAGTTGATCTACTCCCTCAGCCATTTTGAATGTGATGGCCACACAGTACACATGCTCACTCAATGGCATCTACCACCCTACTGGCTAGTACAGTGAAGTCATCATTGTTCACACATGTGCATTCCAGTCCACTCTCCTTGGCTGCCAGGTTACATTGATATCAAGCAAATTATTCTTGTTTTATTAATAGTGGCTGGACTTTTTCCAGACAGCCTAAACTAAATATTGTAATATATTTTACATGTATGACATACCGATTTGCAGGATGTATACATTGTAAAAGGATTCCCACTATTGAGTTAATTAACACATCTGTCACCTCACATATTCAACTTTTTTTTCTTTTTTGGTAAGGATACAAGTTCTACTCTCAGCAAATTTCAAATATACAAAAAAGTGTTATCTACTATAGTTGTCATGTTATATATTAGATTCTCATATGGTATTCATCTTAAAATGGAAAGTTTGTACCTTTCAACCAACCTCTCTTTATTTCTCCTACCTTCCATGCCCTTTACAGTCACTATTCTACTCTGTCTCTATGAGTTCAATTTTTCTTTCAATAATTCTATATATAAATGATACTATACAGTATTGTTTTTCTCTTTATGGCTCATTTCACTTAGTATAATATCCTCCAGGTTCAACCATGTTCTATCAAATGGCAGGATTTCCATTTTTTAAGGCTGAATAATATTCATATACATATATTCATATATCACATTTTCTTGACTCATTCATCTGTCATACATTTACATTGTTTCCACTGCTTGGCTACTGTGAATAATGCTGCAGTGAACATAGGAGTTCAGATATCTCTTCACAATAGTGATTTCTTTTCCTTGGGATCCCAGAAGTGGGATTGCTGAATCATATGGTAGTTCTGTTTTGTGACTCTACCAGTTTACATTACTATCAATGGTGAACAGGTGTTCCTTTTCCTCCACATTCTTATTAATACAGTCTGTTGTTAAGCTTCATTTTTCTTAAAAACTCAGTTATTATATTCTTCGGTTTTGTGATTTCTTTTAGGCATTGTTTATATATCCTATCTTTTTGTTGAAATTCTCATGTTGCTCTCCTGACCTCAGGGAGCATCTTTATGACCATTACTTTGAACTCTTTTTCTTTAAAGATTTTATTTATTTATTTTTAGAGAGGGAAGGGAGGGAGAGAGATAGAGAGAGAAACATCAACGTGCGGTTGCTGGGAGACATGGCCTGCAAACTAGGCATGTGCCCTGACTGGGAATCGAACCTGCGATGCCTGGTTCGCAGCCCACGCTCAATCCACTGAGCTACACCAGCCAGGGCTATTTTGAACTCTTTACTGAGCAAATCACTTATCTGTGTTGCATTAAGACTGGTTTCTGGAGACTTGTCTTGGTCTTTTGTTTGGAACACATTCCTTAGTTTTTCATGTATTTCTATATTTCACTGTATTTTCTGACTATAAGACATACCCCTCCCCCCAAATTTGGGAGAAAAAAATGGTTGTTAATGCTGCTGTTGAGTTCTGTTTACATCTATATTGGTTAAATATTATTTATGTTATTAAATATTTTACCACATTTTTTGCTTCAAAAATTTTTCTTCTCCTCTAAAACCTAGGTGCATCTTATGGTCTGAAAAGTATGGTACCTTGACTCTGTTGGTTTCTGTATGTTATATAAAAGGCCATCTCACACAGTGTTGATAGAGAGGCCTTGCTTAGGAAATGAACCTTGTTAGTTAGCTTGGCTTGAGCCCCTAGTTTCTGCAAAAATTATGTGAACAAGGGATAGTTTTGTTCTTAGTGATCTCCAGTGGCTGATGATGTGCCAAGACCTGTCAATGTCCCAAAGGGAGGAATCATAGTCAGCACCTAAGTCAGGCTGATTAGAAGCTGAACCATCTGGCAACAGTTAATTCCTTCCAGCGAGAAGCTGGGAGATGTGTATTTTGCCTACTCCTTGTGCTAAGTAAGCATGGATGTACAGTCATGGGGTGGTGGTGCTCTTGTACCCATTTAAAAACTACTTCTTTGTATGCAATAGTCCTGCAGGACTCATGAATGCTAGCCTGTTGGCTATCAGAGTAAGTTAATTTGGGGGAACCATATCTCATTGTCAGTTTTAAAAGCTGGGGTGCCATGTATGAATACCAGCTATTTCAAGAGAGATACCAGCAATGTGGTTTTATTGTTAAAGTGTGTTGGAGGAAAAAGGTGTCAGAAATGTCCTCCAGTTCTATTGAGCTATTTGGAGGATTGCACACAGTCCCTAGATGCATGAAAATTACAAGACTGACTCTCCCACCGTACCTTATAAAATAGGTAATCAAACCCCTTTCAGGGAAGACTGGTAAATGGGCATTTTCACCTGCTCCCTCTGTGCTGACCTCTAGGAGGTAGCTGTGACAAATTCTCATGCACCTGTTAAGAACTGCTTTTTTGGAAAGTCTCCAAATATCTAACTTTACACCAAGAGGAACTAAAAAAAGAAGAATAAATAAAGCTAAAGTTAGTAGAAGGGAGGAAATAAAGATTATAGCAGTAATAAATAAAACAGGCTGAAAAAACAACAGCAAATATCAGTGAAACTAAGAGCTGGTTCTTTGAAAACATAAATAAAATTGACAAACCTTTAGTCAGATTCATCAAAAAAAAAAAAAAGTGAGAGGGCCCACATAAATAAAATGGAAGTAAAAGAGAAGTTATAACCGACACCAAAGAAACACAAAGTATCATGGGAAGCTGAACAACAACCAACTGGACAATCTAGAAGGAATGAATAAATTCCTAGAAACACATAAATTTCCTAGATTGAAATAGAAAAAGAAAATCTGAATAGACCAGTTACTAGTAAGGAGGTTGAATCAGCAATCAAAAAACATCCCCAAAACAAAATTACAATACAAGATGGTTTCATGGGTGATTTCTACTAAACATTCAAAAATGATTTATTACCTATTCTTCTCAAACTCTTCCAAAAAAAAAAAACACTTCCAAACTTATTTCAAAGGGTCAGCATCACCCTCATACCATAACTAAAGACACCACACAAACACACATACACACACAGGCACTCATAGACATTATAGAGCAATATCAATGAAGAACATGGATGCAAAAATCCTCAATAAGATATTAACAAACTGTACATTACATACAACAATACATTAAAAAATCACATGCCATGATCAAGTGGAATTCAGGATTAGAAAAAAATGATTCAACATATATAAATCAATCACCATAATACACACAATAAAAATGAAAGGTAAAAATCATATAATCAACTCAACAGATTCAGAAACAGCATTTGACAAAATTCAACATCCACTTATAATAGAAACTCTCAACAAATTTGGTACAGAGGGAACACATCTCAACATAATAAGTCTATATATGACAAATCCACAATTAATACCATACTAGATGGTTAAAAAGCTGAAAGCTTTCCCTTTAAAATCAGGAAAAAGACAAGTATGCTTACTTGTCTTCCAATACTGTTCAATACAGTATTGGAAACCCTAGACACAGCAATTAGGCACACATGCAAAAAGATAAATAAAAGTAAAACTGTCAAGATTTGCAGATGACCTGTCTTATATATAAAGAATGGTTACACTCCACCAAAAATCTCTTAGGATAGATAAATTCAATAAAGTTGCTAGATACAAATTCAATATCAGAAATCTATTTTTTGATATACTAGCAATGAACTATCAGGAAAAGAAAATGAGGAAACAATCCAATTCACAATAGCATCAACAAGAATATAATACCTAGGAATAAATTTTACCAAGGAGATAAGTCTCTGAAAACTATAAGGCATGGCTCGGTTGGTTGGAGTATAATCCCATACAACAAGAGGTTGTGAGTTTGAACCCCTATCAGGGCACATATGGAAGGCAACCCATTGATGTTTCTCACATCAGTGTTTCTCTCTCTCTTCCTTCCTCTCTTTCTAAAATCAATAAACATATCCTCAAGTGAGGAATGAAAATGAAAAAATCATAGGCATTGATAAAAGAAATTTAGGAAGAAACAAATGCAAAAATATTCCATGCTCATTGATCAGAAGAATTAATTTTGTAAAAATGTTTGTATTACTCAAAGTAATCTGAGTAACCACAAGAGATCCTAAAAAGCTAAGGCAATCTTGAGAAAGAACAAAGCTGGAAGCATCATGCCCTCTGATTTCAAACCATAGCTGGAAGCATCATGCCCTCTGATTTCAAACCATATTATTGAACTATAGTAATTAAAATTGTATTGGTATAAAAATAAACACATAGATTAATGGAACAGACTAGAGAGCCTAGAATAAACCCATGAATAGATTGTCCATTAAACTGAGACAAAAGAACCAAGTATATAAAATGGGGAAATGATAGTCTGTTGAACAAATTGTGGGAAAACTGGACAGCCACATGCAGAAGAATGAAAATGGATCACTGTGTTACACCAATTACAAAAATTAATCCAAAATTGATTAAAGACTTGAATTTAGGACCTGAAACTACAAAATTCCTAGGAGAAAATGTAGCAAGCTCTTTGGCATCAGTCTTGGCAGTGATTTTTGGATTTGACATCAAACCAAAGGAAACAAAAGAAAAATAAACAAGCGGGACTATTTCAAACTAAAAAGGTTGTGTATAGGAAAAGAAACCATTGGCAAAATGAAAAGGCAACCTGCTGAGTGAGAGAAAATATCTGCAGATCAAATATCTGATAAGGAGTTAATAGCCAAAATATTTAAAGTACTCATAAAACTCAATAGCAAAAATTAAATTTGATTAAAAAATGAGTACAGGGTCTAAATAAACATTTACCCAAGGAAGACAAAGAAGGGAAAATATATAAGGGGGTAAAGATAGTCTTTTCAATAAATGGTGTTGAGAAAACTGTACAGCTACATGAAAAATAATAAAACTGAACCATTATCTTATACCATATAAAATTAACTCAAAATGGATTAAATACTTGAATGTAAGACCTGAGACCATAAATTCCTAGAAGAAAACATGGGTGGTAAGCTCCTTGACATTAGTCTTACTGATATTTTTTTGGATCTGACTCCACAAGCAAGGGCAACAAAAGCAAAAATAAACAAAAGGTATGACAAGAAACTAAAAAGCTTCTGCACAGTGAAGGAAATAAAATGAAAAGGCACCCTACCCAATGGGAGAAGATATTTGCAAATCATATATCCTATGAAAGGTTGATATCCAAAAACACATAAAGAACTCATATACCTTAAAATATCATCAAAACAATTGAAAGCAAAACAAAACAATCTAATTAAAAAATCAGCAGAGGACATGAGTAGATAGCAATTTCTCCAAAAAAGACATACAGATGGCCAAGAGGCATATGAAAAGATGCTCAACATCACTAGTTATCAGGGAAATGAAAATTCATACCACAATGAGATATTACCTCACACTGGTTAGAATGCCTAGTAGTAAAAAACAAAAACAAAAACAAACAAACACCCCCCCCCCAAGAAATAACAAGAATTGGTGAGAATGTGGAGAAAAGGGAACTCTTCTGCACTGTTGTGGGAGTATAAATTGGTGTTGTGCAGCCTCTATGGACAACAGTATAGATGCTCTTCAAAAAAAAATTTAAAGTAAAACTATTGTTAAATGATATAGGAATTTTGCTTTGGGGTATATATGTAAAAAGCAAAAATGCTAATTTGAAAATATATATGTGCCTGGCTGGGTAGCTCATTTGGTTAGAGCGTCATCATGATATGCCAAGGTTGTGGTTTGGATCCTTGGTCAGATCACATACAAGAATGAACCAATAAATGCAAAAGGAATAGAAAAACAAATTCTCTCTCTCTCTCTCTCTCTCTCTGTATCTCTCTTCCTTCCTGTCCTTCTAAAATCAATCAATAAATTTTTTAAAAAAGTTAAAAGCATATATGTATCCCTATTTTCATTAAAGCATTACTCACAAGATATGGAAGCAACCTAAGTGCCTATCAATAGATAAATGGATAATGATATGGCACACAGACATACACACACATAACGGAATATGATTCAGCCATAAAAAAGAATAAAATCTTGCCATTTTCCATAACATGGATGAACCTTGATAGTATTATGCTAAGTAAAATAGGTCATAAACAATACTGTATAATTTTACTAATCTATGGAATCTAAAAAACAAGCCCCCAAACAAAACCGGGCCCATAGACACACAGAACAGATCCGTGGATGCCATGAAAGAGAGGGGTTGAAATGAGTGAAGGGTTTGCAGCATCATTCACGATAGCCAAGACATAGAAAGCAAATAGACACATTGCTAGACAATGTTGGGGAGAAGCCAATGCAGGCCAAATAAAAAGATTAAATTCTAATGCAGGTCACAATGAATACATGGGGCTGATGTGTAAAAACTATATCAAACCCCATCTAAATAAGACAACGAAAGCCTGGAATACTAGAGAAAGATCTTTTAAAGAAAGGACAGCTGTCACATTATTGTTCAGTGAAATGTTCACAGATTGCTTTCTTTCATTAGAAACCTTAAAAATCCTTCCAAACTCATATTTTTTTACCAGTATAAGAATGCTTCATAAAACAGGTATTTTCTCTTTAGCTTTTGTAAAATGTATGCTTCAACATTTGCTTGATAAATAATATATTTGTATAATATTTACTATACATTTTTTTCTAAAATTCTCTCATATCACATTTTTTCACAGCTTTAAAAAGAAATACTCTATAGTCTAAAATTTAAAGAAAAGAAATACATGAAGAGGATCAAGTAGTCCAAACTGATTGTAAGATAAGTCATGGGGATGCAGAGCACAGGGAATATAGAGAATGATATTGCATCAACTTTGTATGGTGACAGATGGTAACTAGACTCATTGTGGTGGTCATTTCGTAATGCATAGGAATGTTGAATCACTATGATGTATACCAGAAATTAATATAATATTGTATGTCAATTATACTTCAGTTAAAAAACATCTGCATCTTTGTTTTCTATTGTCCTGTGAGTCTTGTGGATGCAAGCCCTATTGGATTCAGAGCTAGAAGTTTTGGGGGCCCATCCCTTGGGTGGTAAACATAAAAGCTGAGGTTCTAGATATATGGTGCAAAGTTTTCATTTCTCAGCTAGAAGCTGGGAGTTGGGTTCCCTCCCTTCCCCTCTTTTTTGTGCTACGGTGGGGGTGGGTTTTATGGTAAGGGTATGCATCGGCCTTTCCTACCCCTTTTGATGTGGGTACTTTCTCATTCCCTGACACGTGGGAGTTGCTTGGCTAGTCTGATTTCTCTCAGAAGGAGTCACTCCATGTGTACTAAGTGTGTCCTTGGGAGGGGGTGAACTCAGGAGCTTCTTGTGTAGCTATTTTGGTCCCCTTATTGACAAAGTTTTTTTTTGTTTTGTTTTAAATTTAAGTTGGCCTAGTACAGTCCTATGACATAGGCACTGAATAAAAATCTTTATAAATGATGATAGGAAATATTTCCACTTAATAACTTAGCAAATTAAAAAGACTGAAAACATCTAGTGCTGGTGAGGCTGTGGGGAAACTGACACTTGCTAGCAAGAGTATAGTTGGTTCAGCCTTCATGTACAATATAAAATACACCACAATGAGGCTTAGCATTCATTGTGTAGGTATGCAGCATTTAAGAATGGCCCTAGGTCTACAGTATACTCATTGAATGCCATCCCGAGGAGCACAGAAACATCTAGATTGCTTACATGTTACACATAGGTCATAAGGAGCCAGGGTTGCTGCCTGCTGTTTACCTTGTCAGCCACCTCCCACTGTTACCTCTGTGACATCTCACCTACAGAGGTTGGGTCTGATGCTGAGCTCAAAGTTGGGGTTCTCCTGGGTGCTTAAAGGTTCTGCCATAAATATGCCCATTATCCTCTAGGTCCTCACTGTTTTTAAAAAACTTATAGTAGCACCTTCCTTCCTGAAGCTATGGTGTAGGAAGCAGAGGACCCTGGCAATCACTTCACCATCCACTCCAAACCATCTTGTTAGGTTAACTTTACACCAGTATAGAAGCCAAGGGCTTTTTCTTCCTGCCACATCTTGAATTCTCTCTGCTTTAAACTTACAGTAAAAATCTCTCTGCTTTAGGCATGAAGTAAAAATCTAAGATCTACTTTGATAGGCCTGACTTTTGACATGTTCATGGGATCTACAGGAGTTTAGAATATCTGTCTCTCTCTTCCAAGACCATTTTGCTACAGAGTCAAGAAAGTCATTTGGAGGCAAAAGTTGTTTAACTGCTTTTGTTCTGGGTGGCATTTGGCCTCCTTTTCACTGGGCAGGAAGCCTCAGGATTGGAGGTGGATGACTGAAAGGAAATTGAGAGAAAAATAAAAACAGATTGTTTTAATATCTTATCAGCATTATCTACTTATAATATAAAGGGAGAACATGCAAAGCAAACTTATTGTTCCTTGTTATTTTTATACTCCAGACATACACCTTGCCTTGCAGCTCCTGGACCTGGGGGGTAGTTGTATCAGTTATACTAATGAGGCACGGGTTTGCTTAGTCTTGTTCATAAAAACTTCTCTGAAAATGTCATATTTCCACATTAAAAAATATTCCAAGTACTTTCAAGTGTCTTTCTTAGCCAAACAATTACTTCTTACAACTGGAAAATCACATCTTTTGTATTTCCCTTCCATGCTGTCCTTATAACTCCCATAATGAATGGGAAGTATGCTTCACAATATCCTCCTTTTTAAACTTTTTTATTGGATGTATTGGGGTGACACTGGTTAATAAAATTATATAGGTTTCAGGTGTACAATATTATAATACATCATCTGTATATTCATTCTATTGTGTGTTCACCACCCTGTGTCAAATCTCCTTCCATCACCATTTATATGCCCATTAATTAATAGAGAATTACGGTTATTGGTTAAATGATTTTGTTGGGTCTGCTTTTATTCACATTTGGATATGCCAAAGTTCTTTCATTATTGGCTTTCTGCCCATCAGTATTATCTCAAGATAATTCAAAGCAAATGCTTTCTGCTTAAAAATGCCAAGAGAGCTACTATCAAAATGGCAGAGAGATGAGAAACTCTTCAGGGGGAATGTAAATTCACTTACAAGGTAAAACACTCATTTAAAGGTGAGTGACTGTACCCTGGCATGGTTCAACTCAGCTCAAATTTTAGCTGAATAATTCTGTGAAGCTCCAGTTGTTACTTAATGTAGCTATGAAAACATATTGGCCCTTTGGTCCTTGACATTCACCATACATCACTTAGAGTACTTACTATTCTTTTTGTTCCTTTTAGAAAGAAAGTTAATTTTTCTTTTTTTTTTACTGTTGATATAGAATATTTTGAATGACTTCTAC
Organism: Tonatia bakeri; assembly: GCA_004024845.1. NCBI lineage: Eukaryota > Metazoa > Chordata > Mammalia > Chiroptera > Phyllostomidae > Tonatia > Tonatia bakeri. The sequence continues at coordinate 226,411 of PVIA01001333.1, read as the reverse complement.
TTTGAAAAATATGATAGAACTTTATGGTGAGAACATACGATTTACTGTGCCACACTGTTTTGTTGATTTAGATTTCAGAGGAGCAAAAATATAAAAGGGAAAGTAAACGATTTAGACTAGGTAGGATATATTACAAGTCAAGTGACAAATATATCTCCTGAAAATATGAAATAAGGTGGTTGAGACTAAATTTAGACTTTTTAAACCCTGTAGGAATCATCTGTGTGTAGAACATTGTGATAATCTTTGGCAGAAAAATTATGCTTCATTGTAATCAATCCAGCAGAAGAGGAGTTCCCTTCCTCAGCTGCCTCCCTCTGGAAGTACATGGGACACTCATAGGAACAAGTACTATTTTTATCCCAGCTGGCAGCACAGTGAAGTCACTTTATGATTATGTGAGCATCCTTTATCCACAGGTACTTGAAACTATTTTTAAAATGGACTAAAAAGTGTCAAAGCCATGTTATAGTATTCCAGACTCCATTTGATCATGAAAACTCTACCTAATTTTTACTTTTGAACAAATACTAAACATTTTTCAGGAGAATCTTAAAAAGGTGAATATAAATATCTTAGTATTGTTGACAGAGTTTTTAAAATCTCCCATTTTTTCCTCAGAATACCTAAATTTTTTATGTTTGAGCAAAATGAGGTATTAACAACAGTTAAATAGTATATATTTTAATATACCTATATGTTTTAGAGATTTTAAATATAATTGGTACCATTAGTTCTCTGAGGTTGGAGATGAGACCCTGAATCTTCCATGCCTGCTTAGCAGTAAACAGTGACAGTTTGAAGAGCTAGATTTCAGAGCTGAACATAACAGGAATCTAAGGGAAAGATTCATAAAATGTGGTTTGATATCTTAACTTTTAAGAATAATTATCATCTATCATCTACCTGTCATCTACCAACCATATCTATCAACTACCTATCTATCATCTATCACCTATCTACCTGCCATCTATCAATCATCTAAATCCACCCATCCGTTCGGATTCACTAGAGGGGGAATGTGGTCATCTCCATGAGCATCTTGCTGTGAGGTGAGAGTACACACGCTGGCTGGTGCCTACTCTCCTCTACATCTAAATTTAATTCTAAAGTATGGGTTGAAAGGGAGCTCAGAATACTATTTGAGCTTAAATAGTATTCTCTTTTTCTGCAAACGGAAAAACAGCAGAATTTATTTCCTTTCCTTTTACTGAAGAAAAAATGCCCCCCTCTTAGGAAAGCAGTATATTTAAAAAGCTGCTTACACTTCTTTAAAAACAGAGAACAACTGAATTGTAAGCCCTGCCTTTTCTCCTTACAAACTCAAACTGTAAAAAAAGTCAGCATGTCACACATTGACATTTACATTTGATTTGGCATATGTTTTCTTTCCCCATCACAATTTTTGTTGCCTGAAAAGTGGTGTCCGTATTTACAACCTCCAGATCCTCACTCAGGAATGAGGTACAGTCTGTCAGGAGCTCATGATTTCAGTGGTGCTTTACATTTTCGATTCTCTTTGAAGGGCGTAGGGCAGAGATCAGCCTTAGCTTGCTAGTCACTGCAGATTTCCTTTTCCTCACAGTAAGCCATGCTGGGTGTTAATGATAACATGAGGCGCCTGCCTCAGATGCCTTGACCCCAACACTGAGGGCATTTCACCTAATGGCTTTTTTTCCATCTCATTATTCTATATTTAAAATTAACCAAGCATTAAAATGAAGCACATCTTTCCACTGGTGAAGATGTTTTCCAATTGCCACCTCTAATTTCAAAGTAGGTTATTATCTTAAAAACCAATATAAAATTGTGGTGCTGATAGTATAAACTTTTTAGGGAGAAGGGGTAACTATGCAACCATTCCACTACAGGATCACAGAATGTTAAGTAAGGATGGTCTTCAGGCAGAGAGAGAGGAACACCAATATAACAAAACAAAACAAACACAAAAACTAATCATACCAACATGCAGTAGGGAAAAGAGTAAATGAGAGAGAATCTTTACAAAAATGACAACTGAAAAGATGAGACTCAGATTTTGAAGTGAATGCTTTTCAAAAGATACACTTGATGAGCATTCAAAATCCAGACAGAAAAATGCCTGACAAAACAAGGAGTGTTCCTTGTCAATTTGAGATAAATTTTAACATATGAGATGCAGTTTAGTTACATAAATCAGTCATTATAAGGATTGGATTACTTACATTTGTGAAATCTTTAGCATAGTGCAGTAAACATTACAGTATACTATAATGTTGTAAACATTATATACGTTCCCTTTTATTATTTTTATCTCAGTTGGTCCTTGCACAAACCTAGGAGGTAGATAGTGCTATTATTCCCTTTTCATGTGTGTCTCCAAAGGTTATATCATTTGCTTGGAAAAACTGTATGTTTCCACTGGAGAGTCTTAGTAGGTGACGACCCTTCTCTGGCCAATGGTTGGGCTGCAACAGAAGATGTCCTCAAATGTGCTCTTCCTTGATTGTGAATTTTATTTTTTTTAAAGATTTTATTTACTTTTTTGGAGAGATAGGAAGGGAGGGAGAAAGGGGAAGAGAAACATCTATTGTCCCCAACCAGGGACCTGGCCTACAACCCAGACATGTGGCCTGACTGGGAATTGAACCAGTGACCTTTCAGTTCACAGCCGGTTCTCAACCCACTGAGCCACACCAGCCAGGGCTGATTTTGAATTTTAAATAGTAATGAGAACTGTCAGAATTTGAACACTGTGTTCTGAGAGAGTGACCTGGATCCCTGGAACAAACCCTGGTTTCTGTGCTTTCTGAGCCTGGTTGTTGAGCTTTTAATTCTTGAGCTACCCCATACTTTTCCTGTACATTCTGTTTTCACTGTGACTTTGGTCCTGCATTGCTCTCTGCTTGCTGAGAGGCTGGCATGCAATGAAGGAAACTGACTGTGTCGTGCCACAGTCAGCTCCACTGTGACCTCTGCTGAGCGAGCCCTGGGGAAAAGCTCAGGTGGTAGAATCCCTTGCCTTGGGAAAGGGAGGAATGGCCCCAGGACAAACTTAACACTTGATTTTCTTGCACAGTCTGAGAAGAGAGAGACTGGGGGCCTGGATGAAAGAAGGTGCAGGGATTAAGCAGGCATTCTTTTGTGATTAAATTTCTATACTCCATAGCACCCTGCAGAGTAGTGACCATATCATAGAACATCAGTTTATTCCCATTGGGTTAAATTAGACATCATTTTGAAACCATTACAAACTAAAGGTGTGGAAGCCCAAATAAATGGTTTCTGGAACAGCAGAGGCATGGAGAGGTAGGTGTGTTTTATGGACTCGCGGAAGAAACTTACCTATCTGTAGCTTGTACTAGCCCAGTTTGTGATCTGTCAAATATATTCTAGGGGAATGATGATCAGGCAAAGTTTCAGGAGGCAGACAGGCTGCCCTCTGAGTGACTGAAGTACTAACATGTGTCCTGTGTGCTTAAAAAGCAAGACAGGGACACTAGTTTACCTAAAGGTATACATTGAAATAGGTGATAAAATAGTCAAAAAGGCAAAGATAGGGTTTGTTTGTAGCAGCCTGTGACTGTCTATTTCACTGCACTCTGTTGGGTGGAAGCTCAACTTCTTTGCAGGACAGCACCCACTCCAAACAGACCATCTGGGCCCAGGCAGGCGGATCTGGAAGAAGGCTGCTCTAAACCTGTGTAGTTTCTGAAATCTTAGGAGGAGAAAGGTATGGTGCTCCTTGGATTTGTTATTAGAGTAGCCATTATTCACCCCAAAGTCTTCCTTTCATTGATATAGTTTATTCATATCTATATCCACATCCACATCTATATGTATATTTATATCCACACACATTCCTTCCCAGGTATGTATCTCTGGTCACCCTCTCTTGAAGAGTCCTCTTCCGACCTCTTCCTTTAAAAGGAATGCCCACTCTCCCTATTACACTCGATCTCCGCATTTCTATTTCACCTGAAATACATCGCAGTTACTAACTATATATTAATACTTGTTAACTTACATCTAATGTTTTCACTTTAGTAGGCTAAAACTTTTGATGGCAGAACCATATTTTCCCCTTCTCCTGCATAATTAGAGGTTATTACAGTACCTGATCCATAGTAGACACCTAATTAAAATGTGCTAAATTGTATACATTGAAAATACATGAATAGGGAACAAATTTGTTCCAGTATTATTTCAATTGCCCTTGCTGTGTTTGACTCCTACCTAGCCCTCCTCCTTCTCCATTTCCTAAGACTTTTTTTTTCTCTCCTGGCCCTTGGACTGGGGGCTGCACCCAGAATTGACTTTCTGGACTGCCCCCATTTACAAAGTCATCTACCCCATCTCTGAAAACTCTCATTCCTGTAGCATGTTTCTCTCAGCCAGGGGTTAGAAGGAAATTATATCTGAAGGAAGAAATTGACCACAAGCTGTGAGTGATTGAAAACCTCACTTAATGTGGTAAACCTCCTGAGGATGCTTACACATTACGAGGATGGTAAACTGGCAGTGTGACTAGGAAACTTAAATAATTTTAGGCAGTTTATGTGAGAAAGACCTAGGGATTAAGTTGACTAAAAAACCAAATCTGAATGGTCTGAAAATGGAAAAAACTAACTCATTCTTCTTTGAGTGCATTCTAATCTCACTTTTGTTATGCAGTTTTACATTACACAGGGAATAACGACTTCCATTTTCTCTGACAGATTATATACTGGCTGATATCTTGAAGAATATTGAGAATAATCGGGATGACGAGGGTCTCCCAAATCATGCAGCTGAGGAAGACATTAGGATCTGGAAATATGTAGTTGACAACAGAAAGACTTAGGGAAGATAAGTAAACTTGCTTCATTCATTTGAAATGGATGAAGAATATCTATTGAACACATACTAAATGCTAGCACTAAGTTAGGTGCTGGGGAAATTAGTGACTAAAAAAAACAGTCCTGTTCATATAGAGATTAGATTCCATGTTAAGGAAATAGTAGAGGACTATTGAGTAGAAAAAATATAGATTTATGCTTTTTCTTTGAGATGCTTTTTGGTATAGCAGTTCCCATTATTGTTGCTATTTAGTTAATACCATTACAGTTCAAGGAGGTTGGAGATGAGACTCCCTATGCACTGTGGACAGGAGTAGAGAGTTGCCCACGTATTCTGTGATTCCTTGTTAGTCAAGATCACAATGTTCACTTACGATGGCTAGAGAAATAAACATAATAATTTTCATAAAAAGAAGTGCCTGGGATCAGGTTTGGGAAAAAAGGAGTCATTTGATTTGGACTTCTTGATCCTTTTACAAAGGAGAGGGTAAACAGGTCTGTGGGCCTGGCACAGTGAATAAACAACCAACAACTCTTTTCTCTATATGGAATGTAAGTCACACAAAGTGGAAAGATAAAGGTAGCAGCATGGAACCTATAAAAGGAGAAATAGAGATGGTTGCAGGGAAAAGATTAACAAATGTGGACTGTAGCTTTAACTTTCCTATTTTTCCTTGAGTTGTGTGCCTCCAAGCAAGTCCATTTTCCTCTTTGGCATGGAATTTTCTCAGCGAAAAAAATGAGGGGTTGGTCTACTTTATCTTTAATGCAACTTTTGGGTCGTACATTTAAATATTTTAGTCAGCATTACACATATTTTGTAAGGATGCTTGGTTAAGTATTTTGGACCATTAAGGTAACATTTTAGAAATTTTCATCTTCTCAGTGGATCAATCAGAATTACCAATACAATAAAAATAACACTGTTCTGATTCCTGAATGTGGCAATGAGTCCAATAATGAAAACTCTTTGAACAAGCACTTAGATATATTTTTGAACAACTCACATCTAATATTTTAAAGCAAGTTTTCTCTCAAATAATAAATATTATTGCTGTTCATATATCTCTCTCCTGTTCTGTGAATCAATGTCTTAAACCCATTTCAACAAAATTGGTGACTTCAGAGGCAATAGGAACATTATATTCTTGCTTGAGAAAAATCTGAAAAATAATATATTATCAGTCTGTCAATCATTTAATTAAAAATACTAATTTTTATGTAGCATCCTTCCTCCTATTAAATAGGAGGAGATTGTGTTAAACTTTCTGGCTTTTCTGGGCTTTTAAAAACATGTGTCCATGATAGAATATAATTGACCTATGTTATTTTAAAGGATGAACATATCTTTTCTAAAAGCTTTATGTATAGTACCTAGCAATTATAGCCTAATAAATCTTAAGTAGCAGAATAGCATGACTTTCCCATAACAGCAAATACATTAAAATTTTGATTTTCTGTAAGTATAGTAGCATATGATAATTCACAAATATAAGTTTGCCACACCTACATATTTTGAGGGCCCAGTAAAAATTACTCTATCTATCCCTTTTGCTAATTCCAGAACTGACAGATGGTATACTGATTCTGTTTTTTTTTTTCAAAATAGCATCACAATGAGAACATAATTTTCACTAAATATTATTTTGTGAAATTCCTTAAGAGAGAAAATGGTAATTGTGTAAAGGTAGAAACAGAGAAAAAGTTTTAGATTTTGCTTTATTTTTACTTTTATAATAGTTGAGTTTTGAAAACTCTTATGTTCACTAATTTCATAAAGCATATTTTGCCATAAAAAAAGTTAGAGAATTTTTAATGTGTATTAATAATTTCATGAAATGTGCAAAGTACAAAACATTTGCCTACATTTACCATCTATACTATGCACACCCATGTTGGGTTGTAAATAGAGGTGGGCTCTGGGTTCAGACTTCCCGATTGGGAGGCTGTTGTGCCACCTGTCAGTGTCCTTGGGCTCTCTGCCTCAGTGTCCTGCTCCTTCAGACAAATGTAGTAACATCACAGTGGGTGAATATTAAGAATAAATAGTTAAATCCAGGTAAAGAGCCTAAATGTGTGCTTGTAAAGTAGTAAAATCTTAATTAGTGGTAGCTATTTTATTATTAATATCATCACAAACATTTTTATAGAAATAAATTAGAATCAATAACTTCTGCATTCAATCTTGAAGCCTCTCTACTAATGCCATTTTTTTTTCTGCAATGCACTTTCGGAGTTCTCATTGGGCTGAAGCCAATTTTCTAATTTCTTATATGAACATTATTATTTACATATTTGCATATGCCAAACTGACTGCCTAAATATTCTCTAAGAAAGTACCTTTCCTTGGCCTTCATCTAATTAGCTGATTTGTAGTAAGATTTCCATAATGAAGTCTAATTGTTTTCCTTTTACTTGTCACATATTCACACTGACGTTCTTGCTGATACTGGGTTAATTCAGTTTCACATGTGGTTTTGGAGGTCATGTGCTGTTATTAAATATTTATTGTATTTCCAGCATTTTTACAGTAGTTTAAATGTGACAGAAGGAAGAGATCTCTGTACCATTTATTGCTTGTTTTTGGAGATGAGATAACTGTCTATCCAAACAATCATTAGACATCAGCACGCTGGGAGCTGAAGTGATGTTTTCAGCTGGGACCTGTCCAGGCTGGCTCCCCAGGGAAGGTGGGCTTGCACAAAGGGTAGTGTCCAATGGAGGGGAAAAGAACAGAAAGGGCATTTCTGGGGGGGAATTATAGCATTAGCTAAGATGAATACAGGAAAAGGTAAGACTTTGGGATGGTAAGGATCATGGCTTTGATGGAATGGGACAGTCCACGTTAGGAAATAGAGGAGGATAAAGATGCATAAATAAGAAACTGATAAAGGACCTTTGTCCTTGAAATGATACATGATGAGAAAGGGACTTCTTATAGATGCTTTGATTTGAGATTATCACACATTAGAAATACTTTGGGAAGAAAAATCTGCACAGCAATGAGCTGGGTAGCATGACAGTTAAACATGAGGGATCTACAGTTAAAAGGTCTAGGTAAAAATCCCACTTCAGGCACTGGTTTCCTGACCTTAGATAAATTACTTAATCTCTTTAAACTCCAGTTTCCTCATTTCTTAAATGGTATCGTAAAAGTAACTACCCCTTAAAGATATTGTGAACACTAAATGAGATTGTGTTTATCATAGTGTCTGCTACATAAGTGTGAAATAAATGCTATTATCATATAGATATTAATGGGCATGAAAAAATGCTTAATTGAGATTATTAATATGCAGGTGAAGTTTCTAGCACATCCTTGTAAATAAAATACTGTTTGTTGGATCTACCCAAAGCTTGCTAGATATGCCTACTTCACGATTATTTGGACAGTCTTCTCCCCGGCTGTCATGGAAACAAACATGTTTTGGGCAGTACAGATCTTTTTGTGCCCACTTCATGATCTGAACTCATGCTTTTTGTACTATAAACCAGAGCCTTCCTCTGATATCTCCAGGACTACCACTTTCCCATCCATGAAACTATAAAATGAGGCAAGCCTAATAAGGAAGGAACTTCCTCAAAAACATTCCCACCAGACTGCTTAATCAGTATAGCCAGAGCAGTGGCTTTCAGAATAAGCCACTTGGAACATCCACTTCACACAAAATATATATTAGTTATACCCAAATTTATTTTAGCAGATTTTGTAAGTCACATAGGAGTATACATTATGTGATCATATAGCTCTGTCAACAGCCTTTGGCATCTTTCTGAGAAACAGACCAAGTGAGTATCTATACTGTGCATGCTAAGGAGAAATTTCTGAAGAGAGATGAAAATGGACTACATGAAAGAAAGTTTTTACTGTTATCAAACATATTGTATCTCCCTCAAACTTATTCCTTAAACATTCTTGATGGACATTTAATAAATGTTAACTGGTATAGTATGTGATTTTTGAGATCTTCCTATAGATTAGAAGATATGTTGCTAATAATCTATAGGAAAATTATATCTGGAGAAATATATATGATGTCTTTGATCTTCCTGTCCATTAATTGATTAAATCACATTAAATTCAACTGATAGAGCTGTTGAAAACTTTGGAGGACATGCAGAAGATAGGGCCTAAATAATTAAATGCTTAGGGAACAAAACCACGAGAAAATAAGTTTATTTAATTGGAAGGAGAAATATCTGCAGAAAACCTCATTAAAGTTTTTATGAAGTATTTTTAATAAGATGTTATAAAATAAAAAGTGGTGAGCAATTTTTCTAGTCCCAGGGCAGCAATAGAAGAAATAGACTTATATGGATGATAAACCAGAAAAATAATACTATACCTTTGATGCTTTTCAAAGAACTTTCATATATATATATAACTTTCATAAATATATATATATATTACTCACAGAAGCTTATATAAGAGAAAATGGATGCTTATTACCTTCATGTTTCAAAGAAAGGCACAGACAGGTAAAATACTCTTTTGGAGTTATACAGAGAGTGCTATGTTCCCTTATTACCCCATTCCCAGGGTTCTACCCTTTTGGTCCTGTGCCTTCAGTTTGAATCATAATGGACATAAAGATCTAACTTTTTGCCCTTGGGAAATGCTCTATGTTCTAATGACACATCATTGAATGGCATTATTTGTGGTTCTCCGTGCTCATGCTGATGCTCACCTACAAAATTGGCATTCTGGGTTTTGATGTGATTAGTATTTACCTATTCTTCCTAAGTTTCACTATTTCTTTAGGTTACTCCTGATCAGAGAGTAGAACTATGTCATTAACATGGGGAATTCAGCCTTTCATTGCAATGGTGGAGGTTATCATGGGTGTAGCAATATGTGTTTAGTTTGTCTAACAATATCGGCTTTCTTACCTGTAAGTCAAGTCCAAGCATCTTGGCCTTCATTGGCTACTAAGTGCTGATGTAGTTGTGAGCCTCACCAGTTGTAGTGAATGCTGTGGTGTGCTGCCTGACTTCCCTGGGGTTGGGGGTGGGGTACAAAGGCCAGGTCCCCTTGACTTAATTCGAGAGACTACGAGCATATCTATTCCAGAGCTCCCTGTAAGGGCAGCTGAAGCCTCTGTTGCAACTGCTTTCCAATTCAACTTCTACCTCTGCTCAAGAGTTACTTTTCTCACTGCCTCCCAGATGTTGTTCCCAAGAGCACTCCCTACATGCAAATCTTTACTGTCTACTTTCAAAGAACCTGACCTAAGACACCAGTTATTAAGCCTCAGTGGCTGAGAACCAATTTCCTTAACTGCAGGAATTACAATTATAGAATTTCTGTCATTAAATATTTTTAGGAATCCTTAGGACTTCTTGCACCTGGGTGTCCAAGTATCTGACTTTGCTCATAGGTGGTTTCTGTGTGTCGCCAATCTAAGACACAGAAGAATTCTTCTAAGAATTCTCCACAGAGGCTATGCTAAGCTTGAACTGTGTTTCCATAACTTTTTTTTCTGAGGTATGTATACTAGAGAAGTAGAAATTCTTCTTTAGCACAGTCTTTCCCACTTTGTCTTATTGGCATGAATGAGGGTCACTGCTGATACAATAATGAGCAGGAGAATGCTCCTTTGCTTTTTATTCATTTGGGAGATTGAAAAAAATTTCAGGGCATTGTGAAGTTCATACCAGGCCATCACATATTCAAAATTCCTGTCCTCCAAATGGTGAGAGCTTTACCAAAGTGTCTAATAAGCTCCTATGAAAACATTTATGGCATTTGATACAGACTTTATCCTGCAATCTCCTCCTTTTTGTTTTTGTTAATATTTTGCCTGGAGTTCAGATATTACTGGTAATTAGAATTAATCTAACTATTACAAAGTTAAAAGTAGGAGGGACCAAGGATAGAATTTAGTACACACCATAAAGCAGAAATTTACTGTCTCATGATGCCATTAGAATATCATCTGAAGAAGTATTATAAGTCTTCATTTTATATTTATTGAATTCAAACACTTTGGCTCAATAACAGTATCTATCTATAAAACCAGCTTTCAATTACAAAATTTAGTAAATATTTTGAAAAGTCTTAAACTATTCTTAAATGAGTCTGTGTTAGGTAAAACAGAGTTCACAGATGTCAAATTGTGAAACAATTTATCTCAATATACATCTTCTTTTTATTCAGTGTATTGACGATATCATGGACAGTTTGTTGATGATGAAGCTGGCATAATTTCTTTTAGAAAGTTAGATGGCTGGCCAGTTTTTAAAATAAATAAGATTGTCTAAATTTTGACTCCACTCTGTGAGAATTATTCTAAAGAAGTTAATCAAGATAAATATGTTGACAAAGAATGAAGCCTACCACTAAAAATGGGATTTAAAGAATTTTCACAGTAAAATATCTTTCCTGGTAGTAGTTTTAAGGCAGTAACCAAATATTCTTTAATCACGATGATAGATCCTAATTAGGGAGCACTAAGGGGCCTATAGAAGCAGGTTTGGAAAATATGTAGAATATAAATCTACACCATTAAATCACTACTACTTCATTTAATAAACAAATAAGCCCTTGACATTTTCTCATAAATCTTATTTTTCAACATGTTTAATCCTTTTATTTAAATTCCCTGTGTGGCAAAGTGTTCTTTGGCTCTACCAATTATTGCTTTTTGGCCTAAATTCCTATATATTCAGTTTACTCCTAAGCCTTCATTAGCTTCCTGTTACTTTCTTATATAATTTTGTCGTAAAGATGATAGAGTACACACATTTTAGAATTACAAAGAGATAAGGCTGTTAGGGACTGAAGTTCATGTTGCCATATTTTCTGCCACCACAGAAAATGTAAACTTCTGCCACCACAAGAATAATGTAAACTTCCTCAATATTCCTTTCTGTCAGTAGTAGAAATCCATCCCTAATAATAAAGGATGAAAGAATGTGAAGCCTTCTGCGGCATACATGACTAATTTTTGAAACAATTTCTTAGCTTTTATTTTAATTTATTATGATGTTCTGCATTAGAAATTGTGTTTCATGCTGATTTGCTAAAGAGCTAACCCTTGAACTTCATGTTCTCATCAGACCCAATTTCCATACAATTTCTTATGTGAGCCATGGTGTCATTCTGTATCACGCTGTCTTTTGCTGATCCTTTCCCATCTGCTGTCCCCTTGATAAATTCTTAATCTTTTTTCAAACTCCAGTTCACTTTCCACCCCGCATTATAGCTGGACTTGCCAACTGTTATCTTTCTTTCTTCTCACTAGAGTCTTCGTGGTTGCTGTCAGGATTTGAGGGTTAACTAGTTCCTTGGTCTGTTGCAGCATCTCAATACACCAGAAGATGGCAAATTGTGGACCTGAGTCTTCACTTTTGTAACTTTGCTAAAAGTCATTCGATTTGGAAAAATTTGATCTGAGTAGCAGGTGAGAGGAACACACATATGATTGCACAGGTAAACAATCACCTGAAAAGTTTTAAAAATATCAAACTGGCTAGTTGAGGCTACTAACATATGATCCTGTGAATATACTGTATGGTTTCAGGTTTACATTCAGATTATGATGCCTTTGCTCAGAAAGTTTCATTTATTTCTGCATTAATAAGCACCAAACTGATACTTAACTTCTTTGTTCCTTAAGATATATGCAAATTTTAAATACAACTATATCTGTTAGCAGAAGACTCAATCCAATCATCTAAACAACACTAAAATCATCAACTTCTATTTTCACAAGAATTCTTTAAAATTTTTCTTAAGTTTAATATTTACTGTAAGAAATTTTCATTTTACAGTGGGTATTCACAACTGAATGCAAATAAACTATACTACAACTTGCTTCCAAGCTAGTATTGATGTATAGTATATATGGACATGTTATGTGTGAATATTGTCTTATGTATGGATTAAGGAGCAAGAGAAATGTTTAGATTTATGTATTTTACATGCATGCCAATTTAATAACAAAGTATTATACTGCATTTCCCATTTGAGTCCTGGTTTTCCTGTATTTCCTCTAAGAAATACCAGATGGAAGAGGTGATGGAAACTATACAGAAATTAACATTGAAGTGATAGTCTGACCTTTTTAAGATGAAAAGCTTGCCAAACTTTCCATATTGACATGGCAGCATTTTATGAATAAATCTAATATCTTTTAGATTTAGCGCAGTTCAAAAGTCACCATCTGTTTCAAGAAGTGAAGGTTCTCACTATGACACAGTTTCTTGGCTCTAAGACTAAATGCAGACAATCCATAGTGAATATAACATTTACTATCAGTATGGTGAGAGAAACTTTTATAGATTTTAGAATATCAGAAACATGAACATTCTCAGTTGTTCTCAAAATTACAGTTGATAATATATTATGGATATTCTTTCTTTTTACATAAACTTGAATAAGTCTCCTGTTCATTCTCTATATGGAGTTATAAGTCAATACCAGCTGGGCAGCAAGTTGTAATAAAGCATTTATGTGGGAAAATGGCAAAGTACTAGAATCTGATTTTGAGCAGAGTTTTCTGAAAGGCCTTTGACAAATTAAATGTGAGTATTATAAGAAGCTGTATTTTGTTCCTTTTTTATTTTTTTGAAATATTGTATATTGTTAGAGTTCTTTTTTTTAAATTTTATTTATTTATTTTTAGAGAGGGAAGAGGGGGAGAAAGAGAGAGAGAGAAAAATATCAATGTGCGGTTGCTGTGTGCTGCAAGCCAGGGATGTACCCTGATTGGGAATCAAACCTATGATACTTTGGTTCGCAGCCTGCGCTCAATCCACTGAGCTACGCCAGCCAGGGCTCCTTTCTTATTTTTTTTATAATTTACTAGTAAATATCTTCATTTGATATAGTCAAAATCAATCCTACTCAGAATCCTTTTTATTTCCCATTTTCCGAGTTTAATGTTGCTTTTGCATTATAATAAAATTTTAATCTACTTCCTTCATCAAACAACTGTGGGAAATAATAATAAGATCAAACAGGAGGTAACAATGAGTCCATTTACAAAACTCGGCAGCAGTTTTTATTAGTTTATTTTCTTTTCTTGGCCAGATATCTAAGAAGGTAATGCGACAAAAATAATTGCAATGGCTTTACCTGATGTTTGAGTAGGGCTAGGCTTCTTGCTGCCCAGCTACTTAGAAACTTTTCTAGCTTTTGTCCAATTGGTATTAAACCAAGTGTGCATTTCTTTACAATGACCTGCTACCAAAATGTGGCTGATAGGGATGTATTCTGGCATGCAATTCTTGGCCAATATCCACTTGGCTTTGGCTACCTTAAGAGCTTGTTAACCAAAATTCATTATTAGATATTAGAGTGTACCTTAGATTTACACATGGGTAACTTTATATCTAAAGACGAATCTTTGAGGAAATGTTGTTAGGTGTTTGGGATGGTGGAATAGAGTGAAGGTACAATAGGCTATGTGGTTTTTAAGCATGCAGATAACACAGTAAATAACCTAGGGAAAAGAGTATAGGTTTTCTTTAGAGAACAAAATAATAAAGAGACAGTTTTTGTATAGGAAAGGCACAAAAGGTGCCAGAAAAATTTAACTTCAGAAACTTTAAAAACTATATATATAGTGTGACAATTTTTCTGAACTTTGCCGAAGGAGAATAACCTTTGTGAAAACCAAGGCTCTCTCTCTGTGATCTCTTTCAAATTTTTTTGAAATGAAAGACAAACTGTGCATGAGTATGAATTACAATGTATCTATAGAACTATGATCTCTGCTCCATTTCATTTAAGAAGAACTTCTACCTTGATACTGAATTGACCTCAATTACTACAAGTAGTTTATTCAAGTTTGTTCTACTTCTGTTATCTACCCTACAGATATAAAGCAGATTTAGTATGAGGACATACTGACATGTTTATTCTCTAGGGCTAATAACAAAATAAAATTCAAAGCCATCTTCTACATGTTTACCTTCAAACTCATTCCATTGATTTTTGAAAATAAGTTCTTACCAATCTGGCTACAGTATTTTATTAAGAACACTTAAATATAAGAAAAACTCCATCAATATTCATATAATTAAAAATACCCTAATTCACATGCTTTTCAGGGAGGAATTTATTTTGAATTTGCATAGAAAAAATCTTGTTCATGAGAATTAGGATGCTAGGATGAGCTGTAAAACAAGACCCACCCTTTTCATGTTAAGTTATGCCTGGTGAAGGATGGGAAGCCCTAAATGTAAAACTAGAAATCATCAAAATCCTGTAAGAAAACATAGGCTGTAAAATCTTGAGCATTTCTCATAGCAATATGTTTTCTTTTCTTTAATTGAATTTATTGTGATGACTTTGATTTATCCTCCCTTTACCCTCTTCTACATTCTCCCATCCTCCCTTCCCTCTGGTCATCACCATACTGTTGTATTTTTTCTGATATATCTCCTTAGGCAAGGGAAACAAAAGAAAAAGTAAACAAATGGGATTACATCAAACTAAATAGTTTTTGCATAGTAAGGGAAACTATCAACAAATGAAGGCACAACCCACTGAGTGAAAGAATATATTTGCCAATGATACATTTGATAAGGAGTTAATACCCAAAATTTATAAAGAACTCAAACAACTCAACATGAAAAACCAAACTATTTAATTAAAAAATGAGCAAAGGATCTGAATAGACACTTCTCCAAAGGAGACATACATATGACTAATAGACATATTAAAAGATGCTCAATGTAACTAATCATCAGAGAAATATATATTAAAACCACAATGAGATCATCACCTCACACAAGTCAGAATGACTACCATCAATAAATTCTCAAATGACCGGTGTCGGCAAGTTGGTGGAGAAAAGAAACACTTGTCTTAGTGCACTGTTGGTGGGGATGCAGACTGGCGCAGCCACTGTAGAAAAAAACAGTATGGATTTTCCTCAAAAAATTAAAAATGAAACCACCTTATGACTCAGTGATACTACTTCTGGGAATATATCCAAAGAAAGTCAAAACACTGATTCAAATGAATACATGCCCCCTACATTCACTGCAGTGATACTTACAACAGCCGAGATCTGGAAGCAGCCCAAGTGCCCGAGAGTAGATGAGTGGATAAAAAAGCTGTGGTACATTTACACAGTGCAATACTATTTAGCTGTAAAATGAAGGAAATCTTACCTTTTGTGACAGTGTGGATGAACTTAGAGGGTATTATGCTAAGTGAAATAAGACAGTCAGACAAAGACAAATACTACACAAATTCACTTGTATATGGAATCTAATGAACAATATTAACAAAATAGGAACAGACTCACAGATACAGAGAACAGATTGACAGCTGTCAGAGGGAGAGGGGTTGGGGGCTGGGTCAAGTAGGTGAAGGGATTAAGAAAAAATAGTAAAAAATTTACTACATAAATTTAAATAATTGATATTTATGATATGAATTTAAATGCTATATATAACAGTAATACACAATGTATAATATAGGTGTAAGGCCAGCCTTTAATACAACCTATTGTCACTTTGAGGTCTTATAGGTTATTGCCTCGAAGACAAGGCAGATTTTCATTTTTGCATTAGTAGAGATACCTGTTTTTTACTTTCTAAATTTTGGTTAAAATTAGCTGAAAGACTTGGAATGTCTTTGGTTTTCAGTTTTACTAAAAGTATTGATTTTTTTTACAAGATGATTTCAACTTCAGGCTACCTAAGGATCTGAGTGGTTTATTTGAGGACTGCCCCATTTGGTCATCATCACTTAAAGGCAAAAAATAAAATCATTTAAAGAAAGTTTGTCCAAAAATAAAAATGATGTTTTATTCAGTAAGATGTGCCATTGCTCATATGAAATGATTATATTATTTCGAATTATGGTATTATCAGCAGAAATAGCTTTTAAATTGGTGTCCATGTTAATCAACTTCTCATTTTCCTCTTTTTGGTAGGGTGGGGGGGCAGTGGGGGGATCAACTGCTGGCCTTGTAAGAGAGCTAATCTGAAATTTTGTTTTGTCCATATAGATCTTAGTGTTGTGAAATGGTGTGTCTAACTTATGAATTACAATTTCCTCACCTTAGGGTAATTTCTTTGCCTTCTTGCCATAATCAACTGAATTACTCAGCCTAGATACCTTCATCCCTTGTTTGCAGACATTTACTGAAGGAGCAACTTCCCCTCTGACATCCTGGCTTGGTGCATTAAAAATGAGTAAGATACTGTCCTTGCCTTTATAAGGCATTTCTATTTTCTGATTGGTGTCAATTTCCTCGATTTCATTTTCAGACTGATGCAGACCCTGGAAAATTTTATTTGATTTCTACAATCTTCATAGGTTAGCCAAGACTCCTGCTGATCAGACTCACTTCTCTAATTGTCATATAACATATAAGTTCAGACCCAAAATATTATTTTTAACTGAGATAAAGTGACTTTAGAGACCATCACTAGATTGCTATACTGATGAAGAATTTTCAATTCTTGGCTGCTCTGTGAAAATTTCATTCAGTAATGCCCTCAGGGTGTGACCACTGCATGTAGCCATTTCTCTCTTCTGCAATTTCCTTATTCTGAAGCATGAATTAATTTTAAGACTGCCTTCCAAAAGTTTGTATGTTCCAGAAAGATATTTCCATTTAATATTCATTTTTTTTCTATTGGATTTCCTTTTTCTGTGCAGAGTCATGCCCCTAACTTCCTACCAATGCCTAACAGCTGTACCCTTTTCACTCAACAGATATTTCGTTAAACAATTGAACTCCACTTTAACTTCAGCTGAACAACCTGACTTTATTTGCTCCATGATATTTTCAAAGAAATTGATTCCTTTTGTGTATAATTCAATTATATCAAATTGTATTTTAATTTAATTTGTAGTTTACTCCACTACCTTGCAGAACATTTGGCTTGTCTGAAACATCTACTGAAATGAGACATTTGGTCTGGGCCAAATGGTCCTTAGTTCAAATAGCCCCAAACATTTATGTATACTTGTGGTTTACAGGAGCAACACATACAAAATACTATCATGTTTTATTGGCCCAATAATTGTGCTGTTGCTGTACTGCTAATAATAACCCTTCTTGCCTCAGCAGCCTCACTGGTAATGGCACATGGGTCAGGCAGATGGGTTGGAGTTAGAATCTCGCAGAAAATGGGAAATTATATTAACTGTGCATGTCTTGGATAGAATCAACTTTCAAGGACATTTTGGAATGGACCAAATATCTTTGTGGATGTTTTGGACAGGACAAATTGGCCACTAGTTCTCTACCACATGGAAAAAATAAATTAGCAAAACAATTTTCAGATGAACCTTTATGTCTTTCTGTATTTGGGTGACTGTTACACACATAAATAACATTAAAAAAATAAGGCTGAGCACTGGAGTTCAAAGAACTACTGTGGGGCACTTACTGTATGGTGATAGGGACGAATGCATTTGTGTTAATGGTGTAATCAGCAGAAAGAGTCAAGCTATTTTGGGAACTTCCACATCCATATTTAAGAGTGGGCCTTCCTTCCACAAGAAATAAATGAAGATACTGCTGTCCAAAATTCTTCTCACTACCTTTAAGGAGAAAATTACAGAACATTAGAGAGAAACTTAGATGTGCTATATTCAGTAACGATCTTTCATTTAACACACAATTTTTGCCCTCAAGGAATATGTAACAGTCCTATGTTAGAAAGGCACAATAATTTCCACAGGCTGAAAACAGCATGATGTTAACAGCATTAACTTGATATGAGATTAACGCTTCACTCTGTTTACTAATAGAGAGATGACCCTAACTATTTTGAGTCCTATTTCCTTATATATTATAATGGGATAATCAGAACAACTAATTTTTAGAACTACTGTGATAATTAAATAAAATAATAAATGAAAAGTGCCTGACACATACTGAATATTGAATAGTTTGACTTATTATTACTAATATTTTAATTTCAATATCTTCCATAAAAATAGAAATAAATTATAAAGAAAAAAGAGAAACATTCTCCCTTCCTCCAGCCCATCCTTCATCTCACTTTGATGCATTGTGTATTTATCCTCTTCTATTGTGTATTTATCCACATAAAAATATTTTTATAGTATGATTTTGTTTTTAAAAATAATAAAATAATGTAAGAAATAGTTTTATTCACCTTTCTCTTTTTATTTAACTTAAATACATTTTAGACATCTTCCCATGTAAGTATGTAGATTTCTTTTAAAAACACTCTTAATTGGAATCTAACTCATACAGAAAAATCACATAATTTAAGCATATAGCTCAGTGAATTATCAGAAAATGAATCTGTTCATGCAAGCACTACCAATTTAGAAAAAGAATATTATTTACATTACCAGAAATCCTATCAATCACTACTTGTTTCTTTCTTCCACCAAAAGTAACCGCAATCCTGATGTTTAACAGCTAGGACTACTTGTGCTTGATTTTGGTCTTCATGTCAGTGGATCACACTGTATATACTTTTTTGTGTCTATGTGCTTTTGCACATTATGTTTGAGAGATTGCATTCATGCTAGAGTTTGTTAATTTCCATTGCTTTAATATTCTATTAAATAACAGTTATTCCCTTTTTCTATAAATAGACATTCCCCTCCCAGTGTTTGGCTACTATGAATAATGCTGCTATGACGTTCTCATATGTGTCTCATGTGTTGAAGTGCATGTACTTGTTATGTGTATAACTAGGAGCTGAATTGCTCTGTGAGTTTATGATTCATTTAGCAGCTATTGCCAGTTTTCCAAAATGACACTTCAATTTAATATCTTACCTGCAGTATATGTAAGAGTTACAGCTGATCCATATTTTTACCATCACTTGGGATGGTCAAATTGTAGATTTAACTACTCTGTTTATTTTGTAGCTTTAGTTTTCTTCATATTAGGGAAGTTGAACATAAGTTCATTTTTAGTGGCTATTTTGACATCCTCTTTTGTGAAGTGTCAGTTTGTATTTCTTGTTCATATTTCTATTTGGTTATTTTTTCTGTTATTGATTATACAGATGTCAGTGTAGATGTCATATTTATATCTATATGTATGTGTATAGGATACATGCTCTTTGTAAACCATATGTATAGAGAATACCTTCTCCAATTCTGTGGACTGTCTTGTCAATCTCTTCAGGGTCAGTTTTGATGAACAGATGCTTTTAATTTTAGTGTAGGTCAATTTATCAATTGTTTTCTTTGTGATAAAATTAGTACTTTTTATGTCATCCATTGGATAAAACAATTGTATTAAAGATTTAATGATAAAATATGAGTAGCAAAGAACACCTTAAAAATGGTTGAAAATCACTCTTCCGAGATCCTCCTAAATGTCCTTTGCTAGAGCCCATTCAACCCACCTGGGGCTTTATCACACTTCTGAGGACGTCAGCGGTACAATAGCCCAATTAGCCCAGTGCCTGGCAGCAGGAAATGCGGCTTCACCCGTCTGTTTCTCCTGAGATCCATTAGCAGTTTTTTGTTTTTTTTTTTGACATCTACTCTTTAGTGTTTCCCTTCACTTTTCCCATGACTTCCTATCCAGGCAGCTTTTCTCTGAATTTGAGAGTTTAATTAAGAACTCTTATTATTATTTTTGACTTTTTTTTTTTTTAACTGGGAGAGGGCATTGAGGGCAATGGGAGCACATTAAGAAACACAAAACTTTGTACCAGCATATTCTATTTTCTCTCCTGGGATAAAATAAAGGTTCTATCCTAACAGGGCATAAAGTTGTTTTTCATTCTTGAATTAGTGTCTCGTTCTCCACCCTTATCCTCTTGGGAGACAAAAGAGTGGTTCATTTCGTTATGCACTAATGGGGCAGTCTGTTATCCTGCTACAACCCACCATTGTTACTCAATTAAGTATGTTACTCATACTTAATATTTTAATAATTTCTTTGTGTTACCATTTCAGACTCATATTTTTAATAGAAGACTTAGAAATACAATATACAGAGTAGAGTAGAACAGAGCTGAATATTTAGTTCAAGCTATTGTGCCATATGTACAAGATTTGTTTTCTAAAGCTTCAAGAACTGAATTTGAAAAATTGATTATACACATTAAACAAGGTGTATGCAGTACCATTCAGGAATGAATTACTTTTAAAGGAAGATTAACCACTAAAACCAGAAATAGGGATGAATATTCTTAGCCAAGTATACCAACATCCTATTATCAACCATAGCTACCCTGCAATATAGTACTTGATAAGGCTGCTTTGATAAAGGTAATGGAACCAAAAATGAAAAACCACTAAGCTTAGTTCTCTCTGTAGTCTGCTCTGTAGTAATAGGTTTTGATTCACCACAGTATTTATTATATTAATAAGTTATTTTTTGTTTTATAAAGGAATGCAAAGTATTTTGCTGATAATATGTGACAGTAGGCAGGGAGATAGAAGACCTGTGGCTACTGATGTATTTACGTGATTTAACAGCAAATGGTTCACTTCAGGGAATATAGGTCACAATTGTTTGATTGACTTTTTCACTTTTTAATCAATTGACTTTGTATTATAAAACTTAGATTATGTAATAAGAGGAAAGTTATGAATAAACATTCAGGAGGAATTCCTTGTTTTTCACAAATATTATTAAAGGCCATATATTTTCAAACATAATTATAGTAAAATTATTTGATTTTAGAATTGAAAAATTAGTGCAATAGTAAAATAAAAAGAATATAAAATTTTAAAAATAGAAGTACTGAAGAATATTATATGCAATGACTACTTTAGAAAGATATACATTTTTATATTAAGCTCTATAGGTTCCATATGCCACATTAATTTTAGTTCAACCCAAAGACAGCAAACTAATGTTAATATCTCTCTTTCTAACATATACAGAGTGGGGCAAAAGTAGGTTTCCTCACAACTGTAGACCTACTTTTGCCCCACTCTATATTTTTAACAGTATAAGATTATATGTATACACACATATATGCACATGCACACACACACAAATGTGAGAGGCAGTGTCTTTTTCCTTATAATATTGCAATTTGTACTACCTTTGGACAGGACTTGAAAGCTCTAGAAGAGCTTATTATTAAACCATTGAAGAAAGTCATTCTGTTGCTTCACTGAAAAGGTACTTGATGATGCATTAGTCAAGAAGTGTGATCCTATCCTTTTTTGAGATAATTCTTCCTGTTTTTAGGCTGTGTAGTAATTTTTTCTTTTCTTTTTTAAAATATATATTTTATTGATTATGCTATTACAGTTGTCCCAATTTTTTCCCCTTTGCCCGCCTCTGCCTGGTACCTCCTTCCCACCAGCAATCTCCGCCTTAGTTCATGTCCATGGGTTGTGCTTGTAAGTTCTTTGGCTTCTCCATTTCCTATACAATTCTTGGCATCTCCCTGTCTATTTTGTAATTTTTTTCAATAAATCATTATGCTGTGAGTTTTCTGAATATTTATACAGAAAATATTTTGAAACTATAAAATTTATAATTCTCAAATTTTATTTATCCTAATAAAAATCATTGATTGTATCTCTTGATTTAAAATCTATTAACTTTAAAAATGCTGCTTAGAACAATAAACAATAATAATTACTTGCAAAACAGTATACTCTAGTTTCTAAATATCATAGCATTTTAGAAAATACCATAATTTGGAGTCTGAAATTTATATATAGTATATTTACACAGGCTGGGATAAAAGTAGGTTTATAGTTGTGAGTATGTGAAGCACAGAGTTTTTTCTTGTATTATTATTTATTAATCATTGTATTATTTTCCATATGAACTATAAACCTACTTTTGCCCCATCCTGTATGTAATGTAAATTACTAGTCTCACAAGAAAGGAATAATAATAAAATAATCCAGATAGAGGGCAAGAATGATATCCTAGTCAACTTTTTAAAAATTTTGGTTTGCTTGGGTATTGCTTTGGGTTGTATATCAGAAATTTTGTAAGCATAAATAGTTCTCACTTCATTGAAGATAGAGTGTTTATGATTGATATGGCTATATGGTTTACTATGTCCACTAGAAATGGGTGTTTTCTCCATTTGAATTATTGCAATGACTGCTCTCAAACATCAATGACAATTTGATTTGCGATCATGTATAAATAAACATTCAGAAGAGATTCATCAGTTGGTCATTCGTTTGAGTTAAAATGAAGTTCAACATCATTCCTCATAATATGGATAGTGATTAATACTAATAATATATTTATTAAATCATGCATGTAGATGGCCAAATTTGTAAATTTCTATAAAGTAACATGGATTTCTACCACCTTTCATAAAAGAAATAACACCATATATTTTTATGGCACTTTGTATTTTTCAAAAACACTTGTATATACATTTTTTTCAAATCTCATGAACTGAGTAATAGAAATTACATTTGCAATATTTATAGTCAAACTAAAGCATAGAAAGGTTAATTGATTTACCCATATTGTACAGTTAGCTCACACTGACTTAGGTTCAAGTCTACCCTGGGTCACCTACTGACATTTCGAGGTGCCTATGGCAGCAGTTGGATGATCTCTTCATTCCTGGTGTCACCTTTGTGGCAAGCGGTAAAGACTGCTCTGTGAGCCTGTGCTGAGTCTCCTACTGAACACACATGCTTTTGCTGCAGTTTGAGAACTCCTCTCTCTGGGCTCTCCTTAAAGTGTAGTGTCTGTTAGTAAAGAGAAGCAGTGCCTCAGTGGCAACCTTAGCAGCAGTTGCATGTGGTTAAAAGACATCTTAGAGTAACAGTGAGGTAGTTAGGGTGAGTTAGTCAGTCTGGGGAAGGATGGCAACCAGAGGGGCTCTAAGGAGACCTGAAGGATCCTGGCAACAGTCTGCCCATGATCACGCTGTTGCACAACGGCTTCTAGGCCGGTTTCTAAAATCGACAGACAGCATATTTTAATTTTTTCTAGGCTGTTAATTTTGTTTAGCTAGTTTTAAAAAATCCATAATACAAGACTCTTAGAGGCAATTAATCCTCTTCATTTGGATGAAATAGATAAAATGAAAATAAAAAAATTGTACCGACTGTTACACTACTGTCCCATTCATGAATCCAGCATTTTTATAGTCTAATTATTTTTTCCCTAAATGGATATGTCTATCAAATGGGTAACACTAATGATACATTTCAGCAAAAATATACCATCCAAAGCCTTTAATTCCCAGATGTCCCTACCAGGCAAGTTATAAGGGAGGAGAGATTAAGGCATTATCTGAATAAAATTTTTAGTATTTACTTCATGTTGCCATGTGCCAAACACTGTTTTAAGCACATCGAATGTGTTAACTGTCTCAGTCATATAACAACACTTTGATATCTTCAGTATCATTATTATTAGTATTATTCAATTTTACAGAAATCGAAGCACAAAGACATTAAGTAACTTGTCCAAAAGGTGGAGTTGGGTAGTCCATCTTAAGTAGTTTCCTTAATCACTGGATTATATACCCTTCTTGAGATAGTCATGGCAGCAATCTCAATCCTTGACTGAGTTCATTTGTTTTTTACACCTACCTTTGCCCACTAGAAGCAAGCTTGTTCCTCATTAGGTCATTCTCTGTTGTAGTGACATCAGAAGCTCAGAAGCAAAGTTGTGTTTCCCACTGGCTTATTTCTTCATAAATGTCAGTCATAGCAATAGTGTCTAATTATTCTTAACATGACTGTTATAGTTCAAGAGAAGTTTAATGAATCACAGCGTTCTAAGTCAAGGGTTGGCAAATCATGGCCTATAGACCATGAAATTCTGCTATTGTCTGGTTTTGTAAGTAAAGTTTTTTGAAACACAGTCATATTTCATTTATTTACTTTTGTCTATGGTTCTTTTCATGCTGATTTTGGCAGAGTTGAACCATTGTGACAGTATGGCCTGCACAATTATTTACTCTCTGGCCATTAGAGAAAAAAGTTTTCCAACCCCCTGTTCTGCTCCTGATCAAGTAGACCCAAGGAAAAATTATCTTTGATATACACTACATTTTGACTCGACCCTTGAAATCTTACCTTTTTTTCCTACTTATCAGAGGATGAAAGTGTAATAATGTTTAACAGAATAATTTCCTAAAATAAAGTCTCAGTACCTACCAATTTTTCATCACAACCATCAAAATTGAGTACCTCACAAATAGAACTTCAAGAACTATTCTAATCAAATGCTTACTTTACACAAGGCAAGCATGGAGTATTGAGGACGTTGGTGGAGTACAGATGTGAAACACAGGTCTAGGTTATGAGGTGACCCCTATTTAGTGAAGAAATATAAGCACAGATTCCTGGTGTAAGAAATCTCTTCTCAGTCCAGTTCTTAACTGATACTCTTGTTTTAAGACCTATCATGGTCAGCTTTCACATAGAAGCATGTTCATAGTATCTCTCTGCTAAATGGTGAGAAATGGGCTACATACCATTCATCTTTGTATCCCTAACAGTGCCTAGCAGAGTGTGGTGCACTTTCTAGGCACTCAGTAAAAATTTGTTGAATAGGACTTTTGCTCTCATAAAAATGATAAGACAAAAAGCAATCTCTATGTGCCTAATGAATGGCAATGTACGAATTCATCATCCATGTTTTTAATCCCACTTCCTCCCATATTCACCTGGCTCCAGCTCCCTTGGGTGCTAGTAAGAAGGGACAAAGATACCCCAAAATTTTGTGGTGTGCATTGCAAAATTAATTAAAGCAACTGAGCAAACTTTTTAAAAAATTTCATTGTTCAATTAAAGTTTATAGGCAATATTATTTTATATTAGTTTTAGGTGGGTGCTATAGTTTAGACAGTGTGGTTAGATAAGCATGTACTTTACTAAGTGATCCCCTGATAACTCTAGTACCTAGCTAGCACCATACATAGTTATTACAATATTATTGGCTATATTCTCTATGCCATATTTTACATCTTCTTGACTATTCTATAACTACCAGTTAGTACTTCTCAATGCCTTCACCTTTTCCACCAAGCCCACAAGGCTCCTCCCCTCTGTAAACCATCAGTCTGTTCTCTGTATATATGAGTCTGTTTCAATTTTGTTTGTTTATCTTGTTTTTTAGATTTCATGTATCAGTGACATGTGGTATTTGCCTTTCTCTGAGTTATTTCACTTAAAATTAATACCCTTACTATTTGTGACAGCAAACATTTTTCTATAAGAAAAGATAGTTTTTGATATGATGTCAGGAAATACCGTGAGATTTCATTGACCTTGGCATAAGTAGGTAATGAAGATATTGTGTATTCTGCTGAGAATCATTTTATAGAGAAAGGCAGATGTTTGATTTTTTAGATTTAATTTGTTTTCTTTAGCAATATCAGAAATCTCTCCTTTTAAGCTCTAACTAAATGCACAAAAAGGAAGCGCCCATTAATCCTATTTGTTCTGTCTATTCCTACCTGGAATAAATACCTAAAACTAGTCCTTCTTTTACCTTGTTTCTTAAATACAAACATTAAATAATATAAAGACTGCTTCTGAATCCCATTCTCCCACTGGAGTTGCTCATGTAATTTGCCTCCTGTAACTTGGTCAGATGTCTGCTCCTAATTCTCAAAGATCACATACTTCCAAAGGGCATGCTTATTTCTTTTCAAAGAAGCAGCACAGAATGGATTCAACTGCATAGTAATATATCCCATGACGAAACCTCCTGATTGATACTACTTGCTGAAGAGAGCTCATTTTCTGAAAGTGCACCTAAAGAGTTTTGTGTGGTCTCATCCCTTCTCTCGTGACCTATTAGTAGCTCCTTTGACTGAGTTCCAGAATTCCATATTGGTTCAGTTGCAAATTCAAAATGCTTGCTTTTCATCCTGACTGCTGTTCTCAGAGCTGTCTCTCTCCCACAGAGCGTTCTTTTTTAAACTATCTTTTCTAAGGATTTTTATTATAACCCCATAAGGATTCAAGTTTTATGTTCCTTTTGTTCCTTTTCAACATCAATTAGTTGGTGAGGCAAACTGAGAAAAGATAAATCTACGGTTTTGAACTAGGAATATAATTCAAACCTGACATTGGCTTGCAACCTGCTATTTCTCTATCCTTTTCCCTTTAATATTTGATGATACAAAATACCAATGTTCAATAAATGTTTGTAGAATGGAATTGAGTTTTTATTGAAATGCTCCAAAATAGAAAAAATGGCAAAACTATAAAACAAATAAAACAAACCAAAAAAAAAAATAACCCCCAGATAAGAATCAACCTCTAGACTCTAAAGTGAAACATCTGTTTTAATTTCCTCACTACTTTTAATTGCTTCTACACAAAATAGGAAAGAAATTAGCCCTTAAGTCAAGGGATACCTTTTATAAAATATGGGTGTCTAACTGAATCACAGAAACCTTTGTGTTCATCTTTAGTGAGGCTTCTATGAGTTTGACAAAATCTAAAAAAGCAGCAACCCCATGAAACAGGCAACTGATATATTCCCTCAGTAGGACTGAATAACCACCTTACAAATGAACAAAAAGAATGCTTTACAGACAAAAATATTTTCTCCATTCAGAGGCTATGAAATTCCAATGAGTAAACAGGCTTGATGTATCCAGTGCTGTGATAACAACAATTATGTAAGACAAGGACAGAGTTAGGGAATCATACAATGGCACTGCTTTCTTACCGATAATTTCTAGTTTAATGTTTTTGGTAGGTCAGTGAATATGAAAGGCAAAAATAATCCTATGACACTAACATCATCTTGGGTTTTTATTGGTTCATATGAAAGAACCAATGTGAGCAGGAGATATGTATATAAGCTGGGCATGCATTTCCATAACCTTCAGAAAGGGAGTGTACTGAGTGGTGCTCTGGCCGTGAGCCAGAAGTAAGGGCCCAGAGGAGGATTCCCAGAGGTTGGCTGCTTCTTTCGTCAATAGCTGTTTTTTACTTAGTAAAAACACACTTTCCACAAGGAAACAACTTCCAATTCTATATGACTTAAAAAATTGCAGAGCTAGAAAAATAATCTTGCTTTGTGGCTTTAAATTATGTTTGTATCTTTTGTTCTGTTTTTTTTTTTGTTTGTTTGTTTCCCCTGCAATGCACCATTAACTCTAAATTTCATGGTCGTCTACAACCATTTAAGTTTTGAATATAAACACAAGTTTTCCTCTTTTAAACTGCTTTCTCTTTTAACATAAATAAGTCAGACATTCTAAAGCCATCATTTAAACATGGGTGCTTACATTTCTTAGAAATAAATAATGCTGGCCTAGTTTTGACAAGTTAGTTTCTTTCTAAAATGTAACATAAATTCTCAGTTTTAACTTAATGTTCAAAACTTCTGATTGTACCCAGTTTCCCCAAAAAAATGCTTCCTTTTAGGCATTGTACTCAAACAATAAAAAGGTTTAATTTTGCTTAGAAAGTACAGAATAATGAATCTTGCAAAATACTTTAAAAGAGAAGAGAAAATGATCTAGGGAATAATGAGTTGCCCTGCAGTAGATAATCTATACAAGAAAACATTATACCTCCACTATAGAGAATTGTTAAAACTACTGAGCATTCATTCCAAAAAAAAAATAAAACAATTGTCACATTTGGAATATTACAAGTAATACACTATAGTGCTGTTTGGCCACAGAAACAAGAGGCCCATAAATTCTGGGTACAGAGATCCTTGTGAGCATATTGCATGATATAGAAAACCCTGGGTATAGAAGCATTTCCTGAAACAAATATTGTGAATAATGCTTTTTTAAAAAAACATAATTTTAAGATAATACTGACACTAAAGGAGTGACAGGAATTTTCCCAATTGTCAAATGAAGCCCAACTTTGGAATGCCTTTTTCCAAGTTAACAAGTATTGCATGCAATTTATATTTAGTGATTAATATTATAAAAATGTGCTCTGAAACATTTGCAGGATTTGTGTTTTACTGCTATAACTATACAGTATTCTGTCAAATTCATATGCTTGCTTTGTTTTCCCTTATTGGTTCAGATCCTGTGTGTAAGTCATGTTCCATTGAATGACTCATAAATTAAAGAAACTTCTAACAAAAACTAGAAAGAAGCAAGATTTTTTTTGTAATGCTTCATGCATTAGGCTAGAAAAGTTTCCCCATGATATTTAAATGAATAATTCATTGACTTAATAAGTTATCATTTGAGAAAGAAACATAACATATAGGAGGGCATTTAATACTCACTGTAGAGAATGGTTCCATTCAAAGCACTTGTCTTTACAGTCAAATAGATGGTAACAATTCTGTTTTGCTCCTTCTCCAGCAGAAACTTCAGTCCATTTACGGTTGTAAAAAAAGGCAGTTCTAAATAGGAATTCCCATTGAAAGATGGAAAAAAGAAACCTGCATCTAAAAAGAAAATCTATGTTACTATATTCTGATATATTGCTAATAAAGAAGATAAGAATATAATGTTAATAGTTATCATTCATTTAAAAAGATAAAAACTGATATTTATAAATATTGTTTAGGCCCAACTTTAAGAAATTTAGATATATAAGTACAATACATTTATAAAGTCATTGTCTCATATAATTAACCACCAGTCTAGAGGAAAAGACTTGAAGCAAGAATCTAATTTTTTGTTTATGGATGAGCTTTAAGGGTGAATAAACACCCTGAAATTGTATGAAAAAAAAATCTGTGAAATAATAGTTTTCATTAGATTCCTAAAATATTCTGTAGTACAAATGGCTGGACATCAAATTATAGCCTTAAAATCAATGAACTTTATTTGATGTAATTATACCCCAAAATCTATGACATAAAAAGATTAGAAAATTGTCACATTCTTTTTATTATTATTCAATAATACTTAGTGATTTTCACTGATATATAAAATATTTTATAAGGAGCATTACTATAATATGCAAGGCTATTAATAATTTTTAGGGCTCCTCTTTTAGAATTCTTAATCTTTTAATTGATTAATCTCATAAAGTCTTGAGGCACATAAATTTTAAAAAGTATTTATTTTGTTGTCATATATATGTTTAAATTTATAGACTTGGCACACTTAGCAAATATATTGCATAAGATATTGAAAATGCAGCTTTATTTTTTTTGTCTCCCTCACAATGGGGAAGTTTCTCTGCCTCTGGGTGAAAATTTGGCAATCCCTGTGAGTCATGCCTTCTTTCTCATTAATACAATAATTAGAAAACTCATATCCAGTCTCAAAAATTCATCAATACTTACCCCTTCCTCAAAGATATGACCTGCCCCACCCCCTTCACCAGTCAAGGCCCAGAGGGTGCCTGGTACTGGTCTGTCTTGAAGGGCAGAAAGAAGCTGGTTTCTGTTCTTTTTTCCTTCTTACCACCTTCCCTTCAGGCCAGCTGTTGTTTTGGACCTTTCTAGTTTCAAATGGGAGAGGGCAAGGTGCGAAGGTGCAGTTTAAAAGAGAGAGAACTATAAAGAAAGGACAGCTGTTAGAGCTGGTGATTAATATTGTGAGCAGGCCTCCTGCTCTCTAGGGATAGATGTTTAAAATGGTCTGTTTCACTCATGGTAGGAATAGCAGATAAAATACACGATGTTCAGTTAAATTTTAACTTCAAATAAACGGCAAATAATTTTTTTTAGTATATCTCATGCAATGTTGGGACATACTTAGACTAAAAAAACTATTTGCTCTTTATTTGAAATTCAAATTGAACTGAGTGTCCACTATATTTAGTTGTTAAATCTGGCAACCCTATGACTCATGAGGATTTGTGCAGTCTTTAGCAACTCTCTGCCAACTGCAACTCGTAGAACTTGCGCTATAGCCTGCCTTGGGTTTGTCACTTTTAACTTGGTCCCACTCTGATTTTTCACATTATATGCAGACCCCTGCTGTTGACAATGACTTCCCCATGTCAAAGAAAAAGTTGCATATTTTGAAGGCTAATGCAATGGTGAAGAGAGGCCAGAATTCAGTCTTTGTTCCACTTTCTGAAATAGAAAGCGGTAGACTTTTTAAGAGCTAAGATGAAGGGATGATAGGCTGCCTGTTTTGCTAGTTGGCCTTACCCTCCAAAATGTAAGCTTTCTCATGCCTTCATTGCAAGAGGTAATTTACAGCTTGGAGCAAGGCACCCACTGAAGTTAGGCTGCTGCCATTCCATAGAGATGGGAGAAAGGACCATGATCTTTATTGATTACACTTGAAAGATATGGTTCCAGGTTCCAGGGAAAGACATTCCTGGGTTGTAAACTGCCAAAAAGCTTTCAAAAAGATTTACATCTCAAGGGGCCAAAGAAAGAATTTATAACTGAAAGTTTTCTAGAGTAAATACACTAAGAAGAGTGAGGTCAAAGGCCTAGAGTCAGGAAGAAGCCTGGCTAGTGTTCAGTCACCCTTTAGGGAGTATTAAGGTGGTCCTGGTCCTGACTAGTAAAACCAGTTGGGCAGAACAAAAAATGACTCTGTGTCAAATCTCTTTTCTGAGGGGTCTCTATCTAGTTCATGGTAAACACTCCTACATTCCCTGCTCTACCGTCTCTGGGAGTATAATTAATTTTCAGCCTCTTCTCTCTCACTCCATAATACACACACACACACACACACACACACACACACAGAGGCTGTTTTGACTTTCTCAGGTATGAATGTGTGACTGTTGTTTCATAGTGTTCTTTCCCAAGTGATCTAGTTATAGCTACCACCAAACACTGTCACGCAATGAGTGAGAGAGTGTAAAATGAGGTTGACCAATAGCTTTCTACAGAACTGTTGTCCTCAAAAGCATGTCTCTAAAATACCCTCCTTTTCAAATGCTGCTCCTTTTTATATCAAGTGTTTCCCAGTTAAAACCTGCTTTCATATATGGCACCTCATTTTGTCTATGACATTGTATCCTGGGTTGTAAAAGGAAGCTTATGTCTAACATCTTGTTTATAGCTATAATTTTGTATTATCAGATACAAATAATATAATTTATCTATTAGCAAACTGCTTGATTTAATTTATATGGTAACACATATTAAAAAAATTTTAATATGTGTTACCATAAGTGAAATAAGCCAGGCAGTGAAAGACAAATACCATATTATCTCACCTTTAACAGGAACCTAAAGAACAAAACAAAGAAACAAGCAAAATATAGTCAAAGACACTGAAATAGAGGACAGGCTGACAGTGACCAGAGAGGAGAGGGGAGGGAATTTCAGGGGAGAATGGGAAGGGTTTACAGGTACAAAGTTAAAGGACACATGGACAGAAACTAAGAGGGGTGGAAATGGGAGGCAGGTGGGGAGGGATGGGTAGGCAGGCTGGAATGGGAACAAAAGGCAGAAAACTGTACTTGAACAATGACTAAAATAAAAAAAATTGTCATACACATAGTCTTTAACTCGTAGAAATTTACCTAACTGGCTATTTTACTGTATCTTTTTTTTTCCCAAAGATTTTAGGCTTAGTGAGCAAACCTTTCATCAGTGCTAATATGCCTAGAAATCTCTGTAATACTTAATGCACTTTTATTAAAACTTTCTCTTTTCTTGTCCCTCACAACACTATACTACAATTTGATTATCTTCTTACCTGCCCAACAGCATTTTTTCAGATTGTTCTTTGAACTATTCCATAGTGTGCTGTTTCCAAAGCTCCGTCCTGGGACATAATTCATCTATATCTTTTCTAAATTTGATCTTCCTCCATTTTCTTCCTCAGAGCACGTATTCTCCCAGGCTTAGAAACTCCGCATCAGTATCCACCCATCTCTTCTCAAACTAGTTGCTGGTTCCTGCCACCTCCTTCTTAGATAGAATCTTGCAACTTCCCTTGTGTTACCTCTGCCCTTATTTAAGTTCTCATTACATTTCAGTTAAAGTATTGGCAACAGCTTCTTTCTAATTGGCGTCCCTTCCTGTAGCGTCTGATAGCTGTCATTGCCGTCACGTCAGCATCACTCATTTCTAATCATCTCAGATCTTCAGTACTATGGAATAATTCACCTGCTTATGGAGTAAACCAGGCTCTCCATGGTCTTCTTTTTTGTGTTTCTACACACACATTTCTACCAACAGGGCTGAACCACATTTTCTTCTGTGATTCCACTGTGTTCACACTGTTCTCTTTGTCTGGAATGCCCTTCCCATAATCCCAGATACATAAGACTTCCTTTCATTCATGGCTCACCTTTAATATTCCCCCAAATTTGAACTCCTTATCATATTATATTAATAGCTATGACTTTTAGTGGATACATGTTTTCCACATTATATTACAGATATAAGAAATTTGGGATAGAGTTGATAAAATAGTAAATCTGAATCTGTTACATTGGATAAAGGAGGTAAATTAACTTTAGTTAGTAGAAATAGAATATTCTAAATAAATGAATTCTTAGAAGACATTGAGGGAAATATGAGTGAGAGGATGAGTTTACTTTCTTGTGACCACAAAAGACCACAATATCATTAGTTTGGACCAGATAGAGTAGAATAGTAACAGATTTGGAACTGCACACGTACCACTTTTTAATATATAAGGAGAAAAACCGTAGGCCCATCAAGTTAAAATGCAATGTAGGCAGCTCTACACAGGAGAAAGTTTGGATGACAAATTTAGATGTGGCTATGGCAGAGGAAAATGGATAAGATTACAAAGAGATGGACTTGGGTTTTAAATTAGTAGAATCTTTATAATATAACTTGGCAACTATTTAAATGCTGCATATCTGAGATTCTACCATAATATGGTTTTAGCAACTGTTTCTTTCTACTACTTTTACTTATCCATCTTGGAGTCACTCATGTTTTCATTCATTCAGCAAATATTTATTGAGTGGCTAGTCTATGCTAGAACTGGTCAAGGGATAGATGGTGAGCAAAACAGATAAATACTTCACCCTCATGAACTTAAATTCTAGCTTTATGGAAGAAAACTCCAGGTTAGAAGTTGGTAAAATTTATTCTCCTGATGTGGTAGAATTTTTCCTGGCTCCTAGGAATATATGCCACCCTATTTGCTTAACTATTATTTCTTACATTTCTTCTCACCAAGGGTCATTAAGTCTAATATGAGGTGTAAGACTAGATAAAAGGGAGAGTCTAACAAAACCTATTCCATCTACCTTTCCATATTATTTGTTCTCTGGTAGAAAGATCTGTGACTGGTTCATCTTTGCATTTTCCTATTGCACAAACAATTTTGTATATTGTAGACAAATATATTCTTAGATATATACAACTATAGCTAAACAGTCGTTTGTGGTCATTTTGAAAAAAAGACAGAAAAAATATTCTTATAATTAAAATGAGATGAAGAAAGACTATAGAGATTGGGTTCTGGCATTTTTCCTGTGGTTAAGCTTTTTACATTATTAATAAATCCAAAGGAAATTTTCTGTAAGAGAACACTCTTCATATGAGGGTTCATATATGAATCAAATTTGGA
This sequence comes from Tonatia bakeri, assembly GCA_004024845.1. Lineage (NCBI taxonomy): Eukaryota > Metazoa > Chordata > Mammalia > Chiroptera > Phyllostomidae > Tonatia > Tonatia bakeri. Next base: position 192,302 of record PVIA01001333.1, on the reverse strand, counting down.
TTCATAATCAGGTTTTACTTATTCTGAGAAGTAGTGAAATCATCAAGAGCCGTAGAAATATAATTCAATTTGCTTAAAAATGACTTCCATGTTATTTCACAAGAGCACATCCATTGTATAATTCAGGCACACCTGCCTACTTCCTAACTCACACACTCCTTGAACCTTGTTTTCAGAGCTGACGGGTTTTATGAAAATTATGGCAGGGAACAACAATTATGAACAATAAACATTTGCTATTGAATTGCTTTCTAACCACATTAATTTTCATTATCATCATGTTTAGTGAATATGTTGAAAAACAGAACTGCCCTGGATGTGGAAAACAAGACTAATTGGGGTTAGGAGAAGTGTTTCCCGCTGCTTCCGAAAGCCTCTTCAGGCAATGCTATTTGAACACATTCCAAGTTTGTTTCTCTTTCAATTATAAATGGGAAAAAACCTCCAGGGGTTTTATATGAAAATTTGTATTAAAAATCTTATAAAATATGTTATATAGTAGTTAATTAGCAGCTTCTAATTACAACTTAGACATATATAATATTTAACTATCTTAAAGGGTATATAGTCTGATCTAACTAATTATATTAACTTTTATATGGTTAAAAATATTTAAAATCAGTTCTGAGTCATGGAAAAATTCAGTAAATTAACCCAGAAGGAGAATCTTTTGAATTCTTAAATTATGTTATGTTAACAAACCTCCAAACTCTTAAATTGTCAAGGAAAGGTATGAAATAAACCACAGTACTTGAGTTTGAAGCACTTTATGTTAAAAATATGGGTGGGTATAATTTGTTCACCCAAAATACTTCAGGACCACAGTCAATTAATAACAACAACTTACTGAAATTTAATTCAGGAGAGCACCATGGAATATTTTATGATAACGAAAACAGATGAGATTAGGACCTCTACCCTGACCACAAAACAACTGAACAGCATACATTTTATTCATTCTGAATAGAAATGGACTCCTTTGTCTACATTATGAATTACAGTCCCCTCAGCCTAGTATAAAGGTTTCCTAGGATCTAACCCCCAAAACTGACAGACTGACATGCAAATAAAGCTACAAATGTGATAAGTCACAAATTATTCATATACAATGTTATTGCAAATCTTGGTACTAAAAGAAACAATATTGTTTGCTAGTCCTTTTTTATAATGAAGATATATTTAACTTACTAAATAAAAATGACATAATAACATTGAATTGTTTTTGTTGAATCTCTTCTTGCTTTCCCAGGAAGAACATCATACAAATTCTCACTAAGTTCATAAAAAGTAGATAAGACTGATGCAATGTAATTATTAATATTTTGTTTTTACTTAAGAAATTTCATTGCTCATTTTATAATGCTAATTTTATTAAGTCTTGTGATAAAAATGAATATCACTAGTTAATAAATTAATGTATCCCTCTTCCTGAAGAAGGATCATTGAAAAATAATAAATCTAACTAATAGTATTCAGAGATAAAAAAGCAACAATCATGTATATTATTTCAAAATTGTAAAATAAAGTTCTAAGACCTATGAAATTAATATTATACATATTAACTATGAGAAACTCTGATGTCTGAAAGATTTATATATACAGGGGTGGGCAAAATTAGGTTAAATTAACACCATCATTACCTAAAAGATAAGTGATAAGGATATAAAATAATAACTAATATTAATGAATAAATAATACAAATAAATAATACAATAATAAATAATAATATAAGAATAAACTTTCATGTACTCACAACTGTAAACCTAATTTAGCTCATCCCTGTATATGGTACATGTACTATTTATACATATAATATAATGTATAGTACTATAGTATTTTACAAATGACACTAAACATTCTTACCACATCATACATTTTTTGCTTATTTTATAATTAAAACAATTATTTTAGATTCAGATGGCTCATGACTCATGGACTAAATTATTACTTTTACAGGGATAATTTCCACATATTAGATATTCACATTTATATTAATCCATAAGTGTTAATCAATTTGTTAGGTACCTGAAAAAAATTACCAACAACTCTGTTGTTACTGCTAGTTCTGCTGCTATTTTTAAGGCATCTAATTTTCTCCCCCATAAAAAAAACTCCTGAAAAAAATTAGGGCAGAACTAACATTTCTCCATTTGATCACAGCTGCTTCATTTCTCCATTTAAAGGATGGAGAGAGTTTCTCTGCATCTGACCAAAGCAATGCACAAGGAAACAATGTGTGTTAAAACAAAACAAAACAAAACAAAACAAAATCCTTACTCATTATTCATTGTCACAGCCACTCTAGCAATGCTGTTTTTCATCCTTTGGTTTCTCTGTCAAAGAGTGGTAGATCATCCTGTTGAGTCCTTCGACCCTCTCAAAAATCTGAGGCTTTAGAGCTATAACCCTACTTTTGTCCTCTTACAAAATAAAACTAAGTAAATGGAAGATATTTTTGATGTTTGGCACATCAAAAATATCTTCCATTCATAAAAATAAAATTAGGACAAGAAAGATAAAGAATCATCAATATGTCACATTGTCTGGATGTGTTATCATAATAGCTACCAATCTCTATTTTATTTCTATACCTTCTTTTAGTTCAGAAATTTTGGCTGGTATTTCATTTGTTTTCATAATTTCAGCTACTTCCTAGCTTTTGAAAACTCTCAATTTTCTCTTTAGCACAGATAGCTTCTGACCCTGTGTGTCCAGCTGTCTACCAGACAGATCCACTTGGAAGGAATGTAGATAACCTAAACTCAACATACCCAAACCAATTTTTTGCCTTTTCTCTTTTAAAGTTTGTTCCTCCTTCTCTTTTTTAATTTAAATTTTATTTTTCAATTACAGTTTTCATTCAATGTTATTTTGTATTGGTTTCAGGTGTACAGCATGGTGGTTAGATTCATCCACTTTAAAAGGGGTTCCCCTTCTTTGGGATGTCTTACTACAGTAAGCAATTCAAAGCTTCTGGTTTTGACAAAGCTTATTAGCCAGTCATCTACTTTCTTTCTTTCAAAATGGTGATATGTCTCCAAAAATGTGCAGATGTTCTGTGTAAATATCAGTCCTCTCTTCCATCAATTTTATTTATTTTTAAAAGAAAAATACAGTGGTTTTCAAACTGTTGCTAATCTACATTTCCACTAGTCCCATTCAGTCTTAACATTGTCACAGCAATTTGTTTGGGTAGCCATTACCATCTACAGTTTAATTTTAAGTCAATTACATGCATAAGCTGTATACATTGTCTATCACTTGTGTGTGTCAGGCTTAGATAAAAAATATGATAAATATCCACCTTCAGCTCACCAATATAAATAATTTGGTGTAGTTGAGATCTGAAACAGACAGTGTGGGGGCGCTGGGAGGGCGGGGAGAGAAGGACAGAAGGGGGTAGGGAGAGGACGAGGGAAAGGGAGAGGGGGAATAGAGAGAGGATGGAAGAGGAGAGGGAGAATATGAAGAGTCAGAATCCTCCTCTAATACTGGCTGGCTTTTATTGAGTACTATTATGTGCCAGGCAATGCTTTCAAAAGGGCTATTATTACTTTATTAATAAGAGACAACAGCTGAGAACTTTAAGCCTCTTTAAAAGGAAAACAATTTTCTGAATGTTGCACAGTTAGAAATATCTGCCTTTGAGAACTGACTCTGCTACTTACAAATTCTAAAACTGAGGCTCTTAAATATATAACTTGATTCTCAAAAGTAATGGAAGACTGATTGCAACACAGAGGTCTAACCCTGACGGCCATGTTCCCCCATGTTCCAGCTGATTTCTCCTCCTTACTAACTCTATAGCCTTGAAGACCCTATTTCTCTGAACACCATAGTCCCTGTGACATTTCTTTCCTATTACTCTGACAATACCAGTGTATATCATGTTTTGAGCTCTCATTTGGCATGAGAACTGTGCTAAGAATTATTTTTACATGGGTAATGTATTTTAATATTCAATACAACCCTATAATTATACACTTTTAAAAATGAGGCATCAACGGCTTGGAAAAGTTAAGTAACTTGTGCAAGGTCACACAGCTAGGGCATGTCAACCCAGAACCTGTAACATTAGAGACCCTTTTCTTAATTTCTAAAACACACATAATATATATTATTGCCACTGCATACAGCAAAGCCTTTCAATGGCTCCTTTATGTATGTGGGTAATAAACTGTTTTGTACTTTCTAGGTTTGAATATGAAGTGGCTACCTATGTAAACATTGCCTATCAGCCTAGCATTATTACATCTTTCCTCCGCAACTTTAAGTACATGGTACATTAGTAAAAATATATCAGGGGCACATAAAGTATTGTTTTTTCCTGACCCTCATACTACCTGGCACTAAATACTATAAATTTTTCACTTTTCAACCTTCTCTTAGTCTTTTATTTGATCATTTGTCCTTGCATTGGTCCAACCTATTATTCTTTTCATTTTTTTCAATAACTTGCAAGTGCATTTTCAAGAATTAGACATCTACACAACAGAAAAATAATTTTTAGTCTACTGTAGTCATTTGAGATCACTATTGCAATACCAATGATATGATTAGAAAGTTATCTCATGAAAAATAATCACAAATTCTGAAAAAGTTCAGGGATTACTACAAACAGTAGGGTATTATGACTATAACTATATGAGCATACTACCTTACTACTTGAAATGCCTCAAAGCAGTAAAAACTTGGACAAATAAAGGTCAAAATCTAGAGATAAACTGGAAAAGATTCAGTAGTTTAGTTTAATAAGCTCAAAAGTGGTGAAAAGACATTAGAAAGTCCATGAATTGCCACCACTTATGTGTGTGGTCTTTTTATCTGTGGTCCATGTGACAGCACAGTCTCATTCAGCTAAACTGCTTTGATTCTGGCTAAGAACTGTAAGTACAAAAGTACTTGAATATATGGGAAATTGTTGGGTTCAAATGTGGGGCAAGCAATTGGTATGAAAATAAGTGAAGTTTAAAATAAGTGAAGTTCATATTGTAAACCAATTTTCCCTCTCCTCTTAAAAACTAGTGGGATAGAAAACTGTTTCCAAAGAAGCCTCTTTGAAATCACAGCCAGAGATTGCAAACATACTGTTTAGCTGGTAGGCTCACTTTGTCTTCTTTCTATAGCTGAATACAGACTTCTGCTGGATTAAGGATAAAAATACATTGTAAAGTGCTACACAGTATGAGCCTGGTGATTAATGGTATTTTGTGCACATAGAATCTAAAGAATCTTTTTAAAAATATAAGCATGGAAGAGATATAAAGCCTTTCTCATTCCTTCCTCTTTCTATACTTCACTTCACATCAGTAATACAGAAATTGGCAGTAAAGAATGAAGTAGAATATTAAATGTATATAAAACATAGACATTCTCTGAGGTTACTCCACACTGATCTTTGGTGGTTGTCAGATTTCCTGTATCTGGCACTGGGTGAATAGGTGTACTGTGTATAAAAACTATTGGCGATGCGTTATGCATACACAATGGAATGTTACTAAAAAAAAACAAGTATTGGTGGATGACTGAGTCCCCTCTCCCCCACTCACTCTCTCTCTCTCTCTTTGTGTGCATGTAGACCAGGAATTCATATCTGAACATTTGATTGTGCTACCAAAGGAGACGCAGTGAAGATGTCTATATGATATTTATTGACTATATGGACCTAAAGTTCAGAGGTATTGTCTATTCTAAAAATATAAATTTTAGAATTATAAGCATACTGCTTATTGAAGCTGAACAATGAGGGTAAAAGGTATTTTTAGGGGGAATGAGTAGATTAAGAAAAAAATAAAGTTTAAAATCAAGACTTAAGGAATTATGAGGAGGGAGAGTAAATAGCAAAGGAGACTGAAAAGGGACAGCAGGCATCACAAGGACATGTGACATTAGAGAAGTGGTGTTACATTTTAGTAAGAGAGAACCCTAAATTTTGTAAAAAGCTGCTATATGAGTGTCTTTTATGGCAGAACTAGGAAGTAAGAAATTAGAAGTACTAATAAGAACCAATAAATGAATGCATTGAGATTCTTGTGAGGATTTTATGAAATGGGCAGGACAGTAGTTTAAATGCTATTGAGAGGGTCTAGTAGGACAGAAGAAATTGTAGATATGGGAGAGTGAACATGTCACAGTTTCTGTAAAGGAGAAACTGGTACCATCTTCAGTTCTTAGAGTTCTTAGTTGTGAAAAGCAAAATTCACTCTCATTGGTTTAAGTAGAAGGAAAGAATTGCACCTGACAGGGAGGGCCTCTGCCATGTGTGAGTTCTAGTTACAAGGTAGGTGGAAATTTGAGTGATGTGTAATATTATAGAGGCAAGTCTCATACAAGGGATTTTATAAAATACAGAAAGGGTAACCAAAAATGATGGCTACCCACTGTAAGAAAAATATCTACTACAAGAGCCAAAACAGGAATGGAAGAATTGGCCTGGTCTGTAGTTTAGAAATTTCCTCTATGGTAATGGAGAAAAGAAAAAAACAAATGGGTGATGATCTAGAAGTCAGTTTTAAGAGATGCCTTTTGAAGGCAATAATTTTTCTTAGAAAAGTAGGACATAAATTCATCCTCTGAGACTCACTTGTCTCAGACAGTAATCTCATGTAGATGAGATTTAAAATAGTCATTGTGGCAGCTGGGGAAAAAAGCTGAAAACAGAAATAATATTAATGAACTATGTAGAAAATTCAACATAGGATGATGGCCATGGATTTATGGTAGTGCTAATACTTCCAATTAGATGACTTATGAAGAATAATAAGTGATGATGGTTGATGATATGAAGAGAGATACCCAGGCTTATTCCAAACTTTAATTTCTATACCAAAGTCCTTCATAATGGTAGAGAAGAATGGGATGTTAAAAATATTAGAAAGATATCTATTATAGATCTATAAGTGCCAAATAGTTTCTCATAGCCATACACTGCCAATGGGTAATATTATTGTATGAAACCTGCAGTATATTTGAGCCATTAGTATCTGCACATAAGGACAGATGTTTATCTCAATTATATATTCCATATGATTTGAATTGACCTATTATTTCAGCCTGTCAAAGTTTTTTTTTTTTTGATTTAATTCTGTCATTCCTCATATTCATGTTTCTTTCAGGCATTGTTTCACCTGGAAATTTGATAAAAAGACTGCATTCCTATCCAAGTAACTGCTTATGACCCAACAATTCCACTTCTGGGGATTTATCCAAAGTAAACTAAACACTAATTTGAAAGAATTTATGCACCCTTTTGTTCACTGTGTCATTATTCACAATAGCCAAAATATGGAAGCAACCCAAGTGCCCATCAATAAATAAGTGGGTAAAAATGTGGTGGTACATATTACAACAGAATATTACTTGGTAGTAAAAAAGAATGGAATCTTACCATTTCTTACTGCATGGATAGACCTAAGAGGTATTACACTAAGTGAGGTAAGTCAGTCAGAGGAAGACAAATATCATATGATTTCACTTATATGTGGAATCTAAAGAACAAAATAAACAAACAAAACAAAACTGAAACAGACTCATAGACACAGAGTAGACTGGTTGTTCAGAGGGGAGGAGGTTGGAGGACTATGTGACAGAGGCGAAGGGATTAAGAGGTACAAATTGGTAGTTGCAAAATATGACAGTAATGTAATGTAGAGCAGCCATCCCAACCTTTTAGGCACCACACACAGGTTCTGTGGGGGAGGGTGGGGCAGGGCAGGGTCAGGAGGCAGAGCTCACCTGAGCTTCACTTGCTTACCCACTGTCAATGGGGAGGAGTTGGGGGGAAAACAGGAGGCAGATTTTTGGTAAGCTTTACTTGTGGGCCAGGTTCCTAAGAGGCCCAGACTGGTACCTGTCAGTGGTCTGGGGGCTGGGGACCCCTGATGTAGAGCATAGGGAATATAGTCAACAATACTGCAACAACTATGTATGGTGCCAGTTGGCTTATGGAAATATCATGAGGAACACTATGTAAAATATACGATTGTCTAATCATTATGCTGCATGCCTGAAACCAATAAAAATAATATTAAAAGTAAAAGGTAATTAAAAATAAAAATTAAATTTAAAAAGTTTTGAACAGGACAAGGCTAATTACATGGCCCTATAGTATGCTATAAGGAAAGTTAACTCCAATGCTTAGGTATATGGAGCTTAGTAATCCTTTTCTCAGTAATAAAACCATGGAATTTTATAGTTATCCTCTCTACACCCCACCCAAAAGCCTGCACAGCTGAGCAAGTTGATGCTCAAGGAGGGTAAGGCATGTTTCTAGTCATCAACTAGATGGTTAAAGTTTAGGATTAGAATTGAGTGTTCTGACAACCAACCCTGGGATTGCTGACTCTTCACATACTATTTCTCCTTTCCCTTACATGAATCAAATTCTTCTCAAATTCAATGGTTTTCTACATCGCAAGTAAATTTTAATTTTCTATTAATGAACACAGGATAAGAATATTGTGTCTTCAGGCAAATCAATTCTACACATATTAGCATTTTTTTTTTATACAACTGTTACTTTGAATGAGGTCCCAGGGAGAATGTTACATTCATATCATCTGCCTGTCCCCTAAGGTCTTAGTCAGGAGATAAATATTGCATTGGCACCATGATAATGACAATGCAAATTAAACAGATTTTTGAGTTCGGTAATTATAAAGCAAATTTTGATTCTGCTTTTTCCTTAAGGCTATGTTGATTGGAAACTGCAAATTCTCTTTTTATCTATTGGCTGAGAGAAAAAAAAAAGCATTTGCTCATAGTCAACATTAAAACTGTAATATGATATCCAAGTATATCTGAAAATATTTCCTAATCTTTAAGTTGAATTATAGTGTTATGATAAATATAAACATTTATGAAACTAAATCTCCCTCTTTTTCAATTGGGAGCAAATTAAAATTTATATTTAACAATATTCCATACTCACTTGGCTTTCCAAGCATAGCCCTTGAAAAACCATTTTAGGGTTTGAATTTCATATCTGTTACATAAAAGTTGTGATAGAGAGGGTTATGTAGTCTTTTTTAGCTACAGTTTACTCATATGTAAAATGGGCAATATACTATATGCCTCATTTTGGAATAAGAAGGAAATAACTATATAATATTTATATACTGTAAAGGACAATCTTTTTTTTGTAGTACTCACTCAGTAAATGGGAGATAATTTTTTTAGTTCCTAGAATAAGAAAACATGGAGGAAACACATGAAACCTTTTCTTTTTCTCTGGGTGAAGTTTGTTGCAATGATCAATTTCACCATGGTAAGCATGTATAGATGCATGAGGTAGAATTTTGGTATTTTGTAACTTATTTTGTGAAGTGTTATAATGATTATAATGGCTATATTCCTTTGTATGAACTAGTAACTGTGAAGATAGTTTCTTACAGTCTTGTTTAAGAATAACTATAAAAATGCCAACACTAATCTACATCAGGAGTTGTCAAGCAGGTCAAATCAGCATGCTTCTTGTTTGGTAAGTAGAGTTTTGCTGTTGCCTGGTGTCCATTATCTTACACAGCATCTTTGGCTCTTTCCTGCTGCAAGGGCAGAGGTGAAGAGTCATAATGCCATCTGTATGTCCTGCAAAGTCTAAAATATTTACTATCTGGCCTTGTGCATAGAAGGTTTTCCAACTTCTGTTCTACTTGACTAACACCACTAAGGCTGTGAAGAGAGGAGGCATAAATACTTCAGAAATCTCCCTAGGAGAAACCAAGAGCTAGATTTGAAAAAAAAAATTGATATAATAGGTGAAATTCTAGACATGACTGAAAGAACTGTTGTTATTGAAACTTTCCCTAGTCTACTGTTTTAACATCTCCTATTATACCTTCCTTCTAAAAGGTACAAATGTTTCCAATGTTTGTTGTTGCTTTTATTAGTTTCATTCTCCATAATGCTTTTCTAAGTTTAAAAACACATCACCTTATTTAAATAATAACTTTTCCTCTGTAAAATACAGTGTTTCTTCTAAACATGAAAACTTTTGTATATTTGTCATAAAAAGATATTACATAATAAAAAATAGTTAATGAAGTAAGAATCACTTGTTTAGTAAATGTTTAACATGCATATGTCACTAAGTGACAGAATTATCCCAATTGAGACATAAGATGTTTTCAATAATTATCATATTGTCATGTATTCAAAAAATTGAATTTTAATTTAAATATGACTTACAGAATTTATTTTTATGTTACTAAATGAATTTTCCTTAATCATTCAGGTTATATTGTGACATTGGTAAGAAATGTGGAAAAAATATAGTGATTTGAGCTTTTGAATCTATATGTCAAAACCTTATTTAAAGACTGTTTCTCCTGAAGTAACTATTTTATAGAGTATGTTTATATAATATCAAAGTAGTGCAACAGAAAACATGTTGAACAGAAGTAGAATCATTTTGACTTACGATACACATGCTACTTGGCTGACTAAATTTTCTGCATCCATTTTGATATTGCGTAGGTATAGTCACTGAAAGTCACCCATGAAAATGCTACCAAGACTGTCAACTTGCTAAGTCACATTCTTTTAAACTAATAGAAGAATACGAAGCTAATACAATAAATTAACTTGTAATCTAACTTTGTCAAACAAGTACTTAAGCATGTTAACTTGTGACTAAAGTTTTATTAATTAAATTAATAAGCATGTATTGAGTTCAAACCCATGCCAGTAACTGGAAGTGCAAAAATATCTTTTCTCTGAAGAAACTCTTGATATGGCAAAACTCAGAATATAGGCATACCTTGTTTCATTGTGTTTTGCTTTACTGCACTACACAAATATGTTTTTATTTATTTATTTATTTATTTATTTATTATAAATTGAAGGTGAGACCCTCCACCAGGCTTGTTTTATCACAATGCTCACTTTATTTCAGTTGTCTGGAACATAATAACCCACAATATATCTGAGGTATGCTTGTGTAGCAAATGGTGTAAACATAGTGATATTTTATCATTCATCTTTTTATTTCTAAAGGTAATGAAATTGATTATAAAGGGTGTTCCAGGTAGAGGGCACAACATAAGAAAAGCAACAAAGGTGTGTGGAAATGCAATAGATAGTATTTTGCCATGTATAATGCACATCCACGTTTCTGGCTCAAACTTTCAGGGAAAAATTTTTCATTTTAATTTTTTAATTTAATTATTTATATTTAGAAACAAAACTGTCATATTCCAAGGTATTATTTTGCATATGGATATCATTGCTTTCTAGAGTTGTACTTTTAATGCATAAGCATAAATGTTTATACAGATATGGAATTAGTATTATCCATGTATAATGCACACCCCTGTTTTTCCCTCAAAAATTTGGGCAAAAAGTGTGAATGATACATGGCAAAATATGGTCACTGACTTAGCAGTTTTTCACATAAACCGTTTCATAGGTAAAATTGTATCATTTTTCTATTTTGTAGCTTCACAGTTTTTCATTTGGGACCATTACAAAATTAACCTTTTTTCATGATTAGTTCTTTATGCCTAAATTTAGTTTTAACTTGTTTTCCACAAAACATTTACAAAATAAAAACCTCATTAGTGCTCTAACCTGAGCAAATCTAACATTATTAATATGTTGTCATTTTCAAAAACTCATATCTTCTTAGACAACAAGCAAATAACAACCAAAACAACAATCAAAATCTTACTAATAATGACCTACTCAAACTATTTTTTGAGATCTTCATCCAGTTAAATTTTAATGAAATCAAATTAAAAAGTAGAGAAGAAAAGAATAACACTAAAATTCTTTAGATATGCTACCCAACTGTTATTAAAACAATATTCTCTGATGGGTTTCTAAACCTTAGTATATAAATTGGTATTCATTTTTGAATCTAGAAATAGAAATAATATTCAGGAGGATACACACCAATGAGACCAAGGTAGCAATTATTGCTATTACTATGTAGATGGTATTATAAGTCATTTTATAATTATTATTATATTAGCCTTCTAAGTCTGTGAGTATATTAGTTTTCTGTTGTTGCACCACCACGGACCTAGTGACTTAAAACAAGACAAATTTATTCTATCACAGTTCCCATTAGCCAGGTCCTCTGCTTGGGGCTTCGCTGGGAAGAAATCAAAGTGTTAGCAGGGCCTGTCATCTCATCTGAAGTTCAGGGTCCTCTTCCAAGCTCACTGGTTAGTAACAATTTCATTTCCTTTCACATGTAATAGTGTGACCCTTTTCTTGTTGCTGGCTATCAATAAAGGATTGTTCCCCATTCCTAGGGGCTACCCACAGCTCCGTGTCAGTGGCCGTCAGAAGCAGATCACAGCATGGGTGTTTGCTTTCCTCCAGGTCTGTGCAACTCTCCAGCTTGCGTCTAGTCAACTACAACCCAGCCTGAAAAAGCTTAATCATTGGGGTGACAAAGTCATCACCTTTGGCCTTATAACATAATCCAGTCAAGGAAGGACTATCTTATATTTACAGGTTCCATCCACACTTGAGGGGAGAGGATTATATAGGGCAGGAACACCAGGGGCAGGCATCTCTGGGGCCATATTTTGCCTACCACAGTGATGTACATATTATTTCAATTTTACAAATGAGGGAACTAGGACTTAGAATTAGTGATTTGCTTAAATTCATAGTGCTAACATGTGGCAGGCCATGTAATTTAAAAGGCAGGGCTCAGAGCGGTTATGTTTCCCATCTTCTTTAGGTGCAGTAATCTAATTTTCCTTATTATAGTTAATCTACTTTTTAGTTTCAATTCTCAAGTCTGTACAGAAGACGTCCAAGTTTATATCTCTAATCCCAAAGCCTTGCTTAAGCTATAATTCCCTATCTCCTAGCATCTTCAATAATTTTATTATTTTATGACCCAATTCAAAGTTAGCTCACCCAAAACTAATTTCAAGAACTGACCCCAAGGACTTCTGGTCAGGATGGCAGTGTAGGCAGACATGGCTCACCTCATTGCACAACCACATCAAAGTTACAACTCATATAGAGAACAACCATCACTCAGTACCATCTGAAATTGTGCTGAATGGATGTCTGACAACTACAGAATTAAAGAAACCACATCCATCAAGACTGGTAGGAGGGGTAAGACATAGAATGGGTGGTCCCTCATCCATATGTGGTGGATAAAAATTTGTGAGGGATATCTCAGAAGTGAGGAGTTCCAGCCCCATACCAGGTCCCCCAGTCCAGGGTTACAGTGCCAGGAAGATAAGTCTGCATAACTTCTGGCTACAAAAATCAGTGGGGATTGAGTTGGTGGGAGAAACTTCTGGAGTCCCAAGCAGTTCCTCTTAAAGAACCCACACATGAACTCACCTACTCAGACTCACTCCCTCTGACTCATAAGCACTGGAGTAGCAGCTTGAAAAGCACCAGTGGTATATAGGGAAAAACTGAGTATCTGGCATCAAGGTGAGCAGAGGCCTTTGTCCCTTTGCTAATCCTCCCCATACAGAACTTGTAAGCTGATGCCATACCTGAGACTCCATCAACCTGGCTAACACTGTTTGACCTGCCTTGGAGGACCTCAGAGACTCTGTCTCCAAGCTTACAGGCCCACCCTGGCTCCTTTTTCATATGAATGGCTAGTCATGGCTCATGCTTCACAACATCCTAAATCCTATCAAAAAAGCAACAGGTGGTCTTAGTAAGCCCCAGGCCTGGCACTAGGAGCAGCCAGCCTAGGTTTACAACCGGCTTCACCTGGGAATCTCCAACTCCAGCACAAGTAGCAACCATCACAGATTGTTTTATAGTTCAGGCAGGGTAGCCTTGGGTAAAACTCAGGTAGTGGCTGACCTTGGCCTGAAACACCCAGGTAAACCGAGGGCCAGCACATGCAGTGGACAGCTATAGACCATGTCGAGCACCACCACCCTGCCCCTGATCCTCCATGGAGGGCAGAGGTTGGTGGTCAGTGGACACAGCCAATTCTTGCAACTGACAGGCCAAGGTAAATCCTTCCCATTGACCTGCCAACAGCAACCAAGGCTCAACTACAAGAGGAGAGTGTACCTCGAGTACCTAGCTTGGATGATAGGGGAGGCTGTGCCACTGGACTCTATAGGACGCCTACTTCATTAGGCCACGCTACCAAGACACGGAGTCAAAGCAACTCTACCTAATACATCAAAACACAGGGAGAGTGCCAAAACAAGAAAACAAAGAAACATGGCCCAAATGAAAGAACAGATCAAAATTCCAGAAAAAGAACTAAACAAGATGGAGATAAGCAATCTATCAGATGTTGAGTTCAAAACACTGGTTATAAGGATGCTCAAGGAACTTAGTGAGGACCTCAACAACATAAAAAAGATCCAGTCAGAAAATTCATTAATTGAAATAAACAAAAATTTACAGGGAAACAATAGTAGAGTGGACAAAGCCAAGAATCAAATCAATGATATAGAACATAAGGAAGCAAAAGCAACCAATCAGAACAAGAAGGAAAAAAAGAATCTAAAAAATGAGGATAGTATAAGCAGCCTCTGGGACAACTTCAAGAGGTCCAAAATTCCCATTATATGAGCTCCAGAAAGAGAAGAGATAGGGCAAGAAATTGGAAATCTATTTGAAAAAATAATGAAGGAAAACTTTCCTAATTTGGTGATGGAAATAGATATATAAGTCCAGGAAGCACAGGGAGCCCTAAACAAACTGGACACAAAGAGGACCACACCAAGACACATCTTAATAGAAATGACAAAGGTTAAAGATAAATGGAGAATCTTAAAAGAAGCAAGAGAAATGAATTTAGTTACCTACAGGGGAGTTGCAATAACTGGTAGCTAATTTCTCAAAAGAAACTTTGCAGGCTAGGAGAGATTGGCAAGAAATACTCAAAGTCATGAAAAGCAGGGACCTCCAGCTAAGATTGTTCTACCCAGCAAAGCTATCATTTAGAATCAAAGGGCAGATAAGAGTTTACCAGACAGGAAAAAACTAGAGGAGTTCATCACCAAACCATTACTACATGAAATGTTAAGGCAACTTATTTAAGAAACAGAAGATCAAAACTATGAAAAATAAAATGGCAAAAAATACAAATCTATCAACAATTGAATCTAAAAAACAAACTAAGCAAACAAGAACAGAAACAGAATCATGGATATGGAAGGGCTTTCCTGGTTGCCAGATGGGAGGGGGATTTGGTGGAATAGGTGAAGTGGTGAGGGGATTAAGAAGTACAAATAGGTAGATACAGAATAGCCATGGGGATGTAAAGTGCAGTGTAGGAAATGGAGTAGCTGAGAACTTATATGCATGACCCATCAACATGAGCAATGGTGTGGTGATTGCCTGAGGGAGTAGGGGCTGCTGGGTGGAAAGGGGCAAAGAGGAAAAAATCAGGGCCCCTGTGGTAGCATAATCAATAAAATATAATTAAAAAAACAAAGAAATAACCCCTCCTGTACTTGCAAATTCTATTGCGAGCATCCCTATTTTTCTTGCCCATATTGTCATCTTTGTACCTTTTTCTACTTTCCCACACTGTGGATAAATCGAAGACTGATGTTCCAGTTCCTACCACGAACAAATCTCAGCCAGTGCCTGTTTTTGCTTGGCATCCAGGGCTAATTGTTTCATTTCTTAATTTGAAATATGTCTGATATCCATCTGTTTTGCTTCATTCCCACTAGCATGTTTAGTAATGGTAATGTATGATTTCCATCCCCCCTCCTTTTCTGGTAAACATTCCTTTGTACTCATTTAGTAAATACATTAGCTGTTTTCCAAGTGCTATAAACATTCATAACTCTTACCCTGCCTGAGGTAATATTTCAAATCCTTTTAATTAAATAAGTACAATCCAGTAGTAAACAATTAGTAGATAAAATGAATTATAGAAATATTGCCAATAATCTAAGATTAGAAAATATACTTTAAGTATTCAATTGGTATTAAATATATTTGACTCACTTCCATAGCTTCATAGCATAGGCTTTTTTTTTTCCCTTGGAAGAAAAAGGCAGAAAACTGTACTTGAACAATAATTAAAGTAAAAAAAAATTGCTCATGGATATACATTAATAAAGTAACGCCTTATACCTGCTATACAGCGGTAGATTTCTGAGGACCCATACAGACTTTCTGAGTGTAATGTGAGCTGATACGTAATGTGAGCTGATATTAATGCTTAATATAAACAAGCATTTTGAGGGTCAAGGAAGAGCATCGGGAGCCTAGAGCCGGAATGCCCGAGTGTTCAACTGTCGCCTTCGGTTAGTAGTCGTGTGACTTTAGGTGCCATACTCGGCCTCTCTGTGTCCTGGCTTTCTCTTTTTCCAAAAAGAAAAAAGTAATAGCATCTATCTTGCAGACATGTTAGAAAAATGAGAGGAAATAATAATTAAAGAATTTAGGAACTTGTACTTTGTAATCACTATATAAACTAACAAATAAATTAGTATCTTATTCTGAGTATTATAAATATTCTTTCTAGACTACAGAAATTGTTCTAGTTTAGGAATCTTTAAAGATATCCATTTAAAAGCCTTCCATTGATGCTACAAAAAATAATGTAAACATTTTATTAATAATTATTAAGATGAGATAGTAGAGATGTTTACAAAGCATTTTTTTAGGAAGAGGGGAAATGAGGTGTCATACTATTGTCAATGTATATTAAAATTCCTATGTTATTTCTTATTATTTTAGATTACAAATTTTCTCATACAAGGTTCAACTTCCAGTTGAGAGCAAATTTCTTGAATTGCTTTCTGTTTTAATAGAAAAATTTTGAGGATTTTATCATGGTATTTAAATTTCCCTCAAGGACAAGCATAGTTAAACAGCAGGAGCAGATATCAAATCCATCTGTACATGGGAAGAAAGGCTGTGGCACAGGAAGTGAGATACAGGCTGGATCCGATCCTTTTAGCAACCTCAGGTTAGGAGAGAGACAGTTTTATTGTTCCTAACTGCCAGCTCTGTGCTTGGTGTGAGCTGGATATTTTTCAGATTAAATCAAAAGGCAAAAATTGAGCCATAAATCCTATGGAGTTCTGTCCTGGGAGATATACTGGGAAACTAAGTGAGGTGGCATCCATGAGTGTCTCCTCTAGGGGCTGGCAAGAACAAACCACAAAATACAAATACAAAATTAAAATTGATACAATTAAGTTAGAGAGTGATTTCAGTCTCAGGATCCCCATTTGAAGGCAGTGCCTTTGGTTTAAAAGTGTACCCACAGCAAAATTTCTTTGCAGAGTTTTGATTTCTGGAATCCACTGAAAATTCTTTCCTTAGGCTAGCAAGGCCATAAGGGATTTGTCAGAGTTTTTTAATTTTACAATTATTAGATAAAATCATAAGGCTGCTGTGTCACTGGAAGGCAAAGCATCCAATCCAGGATTTTGCTGGCTTAAAGGAAGCAAAAGTGACCTACAAAATAGCAAGCTGCATGGAACAATATAAAGAAAAGTCAGGGGAAAGGGTACAGATGTTTAAAGCAAGGAATCTCATAGTGTCTTATTCTCATTTGAAAGCTGTAGCCAGGAGGAAGGATTCACTTTGTTTTGGCAGGCTGAAAATAGATCTAGTTTTTACTTGACTCAAAATAAGTCTAAGAAACACATTGATAACATGAGGTCCTTACTACTCCCTCAGCCCCACATTCTGGCCTTTTCCTAACGCTTCAATCCTCCTCCTCTCATTTACTTTGTCGTCTCCTGAGGGGAAAGTCCTGAAAGCTGGCTAGAAACAAACGAAAAGAAAGTTCTCCCATGACAAGTGTTAAATATATGGCTCCAAGTAACCAGGACTTTGTGTATATTTAGCCTCTGTGGGGTGTGAATCAAATATTTGTTGACTCCATGATCATTTCCACAGTCCTGCATTTTATCACAACATTTAATGTTGGAGTAACTGTGGTTCATTGGAAATGTTCATGGCTATATAATTTCAAAACTATTCCGGGCTCCTCTTAGACCATGACTTAGGAATTATTTAAACAGCATGGCTACTTATTTTCTTATGTAAAGGTGTTTCTAGAAGCTGTATCGATGACTATTAATGACAGCAAGTATTAGACAGAGCTCATTTTATCATGTATATTGACTGTGGAAAGGGGGAAGGAGTCAGCCTGGCAGGGGAGAGCAATGAAGAAAAATTGGGACAACTGTAATAGAAAAATAATAAAAATAAAAAATAAATAAATAACTTTAAACATTCAAATTTAGTTAGAAATTGAAGCTTTCATGACATCGTTGCAAAAGGGGATGAATGGAGTGAGGTCATGAGAAGTGAGAGCGAGATAGAATTCGCCAAGTCTGATTTACTCCCACAAGTGCAGGTATTTGGGTTTGTGTCCTAGTGGATGAAGATGACTTTGGGCAATGAAGGATGAGGCAGTCCTGCATAAAAACTACTGTCTTCAAGAAAGTGGCTAATATTGTCTCATATTGAACAAAGACAAAAATTCTGGTTTAACTACAAATATATTTTTTGTTGTCACTCTGTATAAGGAAGATGGACTCTGACCCAAAATGTGGTTCCTTTGTAGAGACTGATGATAGCACACATACCAAAGGGTAATGAAGAGTTTACTACTCACATACCAAGGTCTCTGGGGTTCCTAATTTAGTATAAAATGTGTTGAGAGAGCAGGGCAAGAAGACTGGCTTGGCTATGGGGGCTAGTGGCTGGGGAGGGTAGAAGGTTCCTGTGTGTGGGTCCTGGTTTGTGATTTGAATTTCCCACCATTTCAAAAGAAGGAAGTACCCAAGCATTCTTATCAGAATGCCCAGATAGGGGGCAGGAAGGGAAGAGAGAGGGGTGAGGTTTGTAAGTTGTCAGCAAACATCAGAAAATGAAGTCAGACCCTTTATTACAATACTCGGTATAAACTGCCAATTGGTGTGTGCACGTTTGTGTCCTTCTAGGTCAGATTATTTCTTAAGTCTTTTTAATATTTGAGTGCTGCTCATCACTCCAGCATATTTTCCCAGGGATATCAACTATCTGTGGTTATTTCAAGGTGCTGCCACCAAATATCATGTTTTACACTCCAGTACCTTTAAAGTTTAATTTTCTCTGCTGGTTCAGCCCTGTCCGCACTGTCCCATCTCTACCAGCTCCTTCATTTGTCCTTCCCTAACTATTCTTTCAAAAAGAGGTTTAAATATCCTTCCTGTAATATTTATGTCCCTTGTCAATTTCTACATGTAATTTTATTTCTAAATCTCAGAAACAAATGATGGTAATAATTGTTTAATAATAATTTTTAAACATTTTTGTTTAAAAATGTTTATAAATTTATACTGGTAATTTTTAATCAGTCTGCCAGAAAAAAATTTTAAAACATGCAATACCTGATAACTGACCACTTTTCTTTTAGATTGTCAAATAAAAAATGGTAATGGCCAATACAACAATGAACAAAAATTATACCTTTTTTTGGTAAGATTGGAAAATATACTTTTTGGTGTACTCTAGAATTTTAGTAATTAGTTTTTTTGTGCTATGAGAATAAAAAAAGGTCAAAAATCACTGATATACACAAATATGTGTTGAGCATCTGCTGTATGCCAGATGCTTTTTAAGGAGTTCTGAATAAGACAAGAATTCTGAATTATAGATATTACAACTGGGATATATACAGAGAACTTTTCATAATAGGAGTACAACCTTATGGAAGTCTTCTTAAATTTGATATTTTGGAGTTTAATTTTGAATGACAAATATTTGTTCAAAATATTTAAGCTATCTTTCTTTATGAACATACAAATTAAAATTTTCTTTTAAATGCCATGTAGTTTACTGCTATAGAACTTGAATAATAAAGACTTCTGGCTAAGATGGAGGCATAAGTAGATATACTTTGCTGCTTCATCACACAACCAAAAGAAGGACAACAACCAATTAAAAAACAAAAACAACCAGAACTGCCAGAAAATCAAACTGCATGGAAGTCTGACAACCAAGGAGTTAAAGAAAAATTCATCCAGGTGGATAGGAGGGGCAGAGACGGGCAGCTGGAGCAAAGGACCTGCAGCAAGGTGACAAACCTGGCCAGATGAAGTGGTGGACAGGGTGGTCCCACATTTGCATGCAAATAGGCTGGGAGGGACAACTGGAGAGTGAGACAGACATCACAACCCAGGGTCTCAGCATGGGGAAATAAAGCCTCAAAACCTCTGACTGAAAAAACCTGTGGGGGGTTGTAGTGGTGGGAGAAACTACCAGCCTCACAGTAGAGTTTATTGGAGAGAACCCATGGGGTCCTAGAATGTATACAAGCCCACCCACCTTGGAATCAGCACCAGGAGGGGCCAATTTGCTTGAGGGTAGCAGGGGAAGTAACTGAAAGCAGGGCAAGAATTGTTCCCTTTCAGACCCCTCTCCCATATAGAGCACCACAAGGAAGTGAGGTGGATTGCCCCACTCTGGTGAATATATAAGTCTCTGCCCCTTACAATATAACAGCTGTGCCTGTAACACAAAGAAATATGGCCCAAATAAAAGAAGAGATCAAAACTCCAGAAAAAGAACTAAGCAATGAGGAGATAGCCAATTTATTAGACACAGAGTTCAAAGCATTGTTAATCAGGATGGTCACAGAAATGATTGAGTATGGGTGCAAAATAGAGGAAGAAGTAAAGGCTATGCGAAGTGAAATAAAGAAAAATATTCAGGGAACCAACAGTTAAGGGAAGGAAACTGGGACTCAAATCAATGATTTGGAACAGAAGAAAACATTCAACTGGAACAGAATGAAGAAACAAGAATTCAAAATAATGAGGACAGGCTTAGGAACTTTGGGACAACTTTAAACATTCCAACATCTGAATCATAGAGGTGCCAGAAAGAGAACAGGAAGAGCAAGAAATTGAAAACTTAATTGAAAAAATAATGAAGGAGAACTTCCCCAATCTGGCAAAGAAAATAGTCTTCTAGGAAGTCCAGGAAGCTCAGAGTCCCAAAGAAATTGGACTCAAGGAGAAACACACCAAGGCACATCATAATTAAATCACCCAAGATTAAAGATAAGGAGAGAGCCCTGGCTGGTATAGCTCAGTGGATTGAGCGTGGGCTGCGAACCAGGCATCGCAGGTTCGATTCCCAGTCAGGGCACATGCCTAGGTTGCAGGCCATGTCTCCCAGCAACTGCACATTGATCTCTCTCTCTCTCTCTGTCTCTCTCCCCCTCCCTCCTTCCCTCTCTAAAAATAAATAAGTATTCAAAGTCATGAAAGGCAAGGACCTACATCGAAGATTACTCTATCCAGCAAACCTTTCATTTAGAAAGGAAGGGCAGATAAAGTGCTTCTCAGATAAGGCAAAGTTAAAGAGGTTCATCATCACCAGGCCCTTATTACATAACATGTTAAAGGGACTTACATGAGAAAAAGAATAAGATCAAACTATAAACAACAAAATGACAACAAACTCACAACTATCAACAACTGAACCTAAAAAACAAAAACAAAAAACAAACTAAGCAAACTAGAATGGGAGCAGAATCACAGAAATGGAGATGACATTCAGGGTTATCAGTGGAGAGAAGGAGGGGAAGAATGGGGCAAAATGTACAGTGAGTAAGAAGCATAAATAGTAGGAACAAAAGAGACAGGTGGAGTTAAGAATAATATAGGAAATGGAGAGCCAAAGAACTTATATGTATCATCCATGGACATGAACTAAGGGGGTAGAATGCTGGTGAAAGAGGTGGGTGAAGGGCAGAGGGGGAGAAAGGGGAGAAAAAAATGGGACAACTGTAATAGCATAATCAATAAAATATATTTAGAAAAGAACCTGAATCATATATTGTTTGTCTTGTTTGTATCTAACAAATTCAACATCAGTTACATGGGAGGCAAATAATCCACTAATTTACCTCAACAGTATTTTATGTATAAAATTCTTAGACTAGGTAAGTTTTCAAATAGTAGTAACTGTAATACAATAACTACAATTACTTCCAATCATGTAAAAGATTATGAGAAGGTAAGTTGTGAAAATTACTTTTCACTGAAGATATTTTCATCTGAAAGGCTCTGCTTTACTTTTGTTACTGGGCCAGATTTTCTCCTCTTTGTTCTTTTTTTTTTTAATATACAAATTAGGTAATTTCTATTCTCCATAGATTTGTTTCATCTTGTTTTCAAAACCATTTCTCTATATTTCTATTTATTTAGAGAAAATAAACTTATAAAAATGTTCACATTTACTTTTCTTTATAGTTCACATAAAGTAATTGTTTTTATTGAAAATCTAAACTATAGCTTTTGAAAATGATGTAAGCTATATTGATGGCTCAATACACAGAAAAACACCTTGTAAAAAACCAATAGAATGAAAACAGATGTACCTGGGCAACACACCCAGAGGAAATACACTGAGGGAAAAGCAATGCTGAAGCAGTTTCAGAAAACCTTGACCACCATGAAAGCATGGAGATCACTGTAGTTTATGTATGGTGAGGAAAAGTAATTAGAAAGTTTAGATCCACCAAAGAATCATATCTCAAAAAAAGGGATTTTGACATTTTGATATAATTTCAGAAAGGGCTATGAACTATAACATGTCAGAGATTGAACAGATGTGTATAATTATGGAAATTGGTGTTAAACATTATTTGATAATATTATACAAAGTCTTGACTCTCTTGGATATGCTATCTATTTATCGAGGTCAAAGGCTACTGAATTTAGGACATCTGAAGAGCTTCGCTGAAAGCAGCCTACTCCAATGTAATAGTAACTTCCGATGTATAAACAGCTTATTACATTGCTACAGGTTAACACCTGAGCAGCACTATCTTTTATTTTTAGCCCCTTTGGATGTTTCAATTGCATTTCTAAAAATAATATTTTCTTTGCAAATGCAATTTTGTGCATCATTGCTCCTAATTGCATCTTTAAAATGCATGCTGTGAATATTTAGCCCTAAAGCATACCATGAACTTTTAAAAATAGAGCATGCTTTGATTGCTGTGACTTCTTAATTTTCTCCATGAAATGAATATCCCTCATGTATATACTATGAAATGAACAATGCTGGAGGAAAACTCTATCCCCCAGATGGCCAGTTCGGTTCTAATTCTCATAACATGCATATTCAACAAAATGAGGTCATGCCTATTTCTAATCCCTAGGCAATCCCAAGGCAGTGGGAACATATGGGCTATCAACATTCCAGGATCCTGTGGGTTTGCGACTGCAACAGGGAGATTTGCTACATTCTCCAATAAAGCTTATTTCAAAAATTCTTTAGAAAGAATGCATTCCAGCATTGGTAATCTATAAAGCTCTTTCTGCAATGTTCTACTCTTTTTTTTGTCTGTACTCTTAAAACCAAGTAAGATGGTATTTATTTACCCATTCAAAAGTATTTATTGAGTACCTACCAAGCAACAGGCACTATGATAAATGCTTATAGCTGAGTGTATGCGGAGGGTCTGACAAAGAATAGTAAACAGGTAATAAATCAAATACATTATGATATGTGCGATAAAAAAACAATCAACAAACTGAGATGCAAAATAATAGCAGAGTCATTAAAACTCTTTCTAAGGGATAGCATTTAAATTAGGTAGTGAAGAATTAATTATAGTGGTTAGGTAAAGTATAGCTCTCTGGCCAAATATTTCCCACTGCCTTGTAGGAGACCATTCCCACTGGGAGATGCACAGGACCCATGCCCGTGGATAGGTTCTCCTGTGGGGAATCAGGCCTGCAATGTGCCTACGTCGCTTTGAGTCTTGCTTTTTGCTAAAATTCCCTCACTTGATTTGTAGCAAACATTTACTGCAAAGTAACTCCTTAAAATCCATGCTAAACCTTCCAAGGATGAGTGTAACCGGTTCTACCACTTTTGTCTTTTCATTTGCAAATATCCTCTTCTGTGATGTGATTAGCAGCATTGGCTCCTTTGTTTTCTGTAAAAGGTAACCACCTAAAGCAAACCTGTGCATAGCAAATGAGAACCATCTGTAATGGGCAGGGAAACCCAATAAAGGCCTGTCATGGTGGAGGCCATGGCTTTTGCTCCCCTTTAGAGAAAAGCCATGCTGTTCCTTTTCCTCCACCAGACTCGGTGGTAGCCTGTGTGAATGTCTCATTTTATCCATAATGACACCGACACTGCGGGCTGGTGTCTACATCATTGCCTGATTTTGTAAATAAAGTTTTATCAGAACATAGCCACGCCCATTATTTAGGTACTGTTTGTGGTTGCTTTTGCACTACACCAACAAAGTTGAGGGATTGTAACAGAGACAGTATGGGCTATTCATCTGAAAATCATTACTATCTGGCCCTACACAAATAAAGTTTTCTGAACCCTGGTAGAAGGTGCCACACATTCAAAGAATGGAGAAGAAGTTTTCACAGAGATAAAATCATAGGGACAAAGACACAGAAGTGGAAATAAGTTCATGGCATATTAAAAGAATTGAAAGAAAGGCAGGCAGCAAGAGGTAAAGTGGGAGGGAATGGTTGAGCCAAGTTCTCCTGTGCCTTGGAGGCTGTGGAGAGCAGTTTGGATTTCCAATGTCTAACTACAGAATGTTTGTGGAGGATTTTGAAAGGGGAGTGACATGATTTGATTTATTTTTCAGATATTTTACAGCTAATTCTTATGGGAGAGTTAACCATGTGCACATTGTAAGTCATTTATATGTATTCAATGATGTAACTACCACATATTATGAAGTAAGTACTATTATTTTCCCCTTTTCCAAAAAAAAAAATGTCATGGCTTGCTCATGGCTTGCTCAACATGATATAATTGTAAATGGAGGGGGAAGGAATAAATCTAAACATTTTAATCCTGAGTCTATGCTTTTAACCACTGGCTGTACAGCCTCACTTGCTGTGATGTCTGGACTGTATCGAGTGGTGTGCACATGCGAGTGTGTATGTGTGTACATACAGAAAAGAACTAGAGCAATGAGTGTGTTAGGAGACTGGAAATAGCAAAGGTGTAATAAAGTAGTGGTCTTGGCCACTGAACACTAAATGAAAAATGGTGAGTGACTTATAGGAATGTCTTAGAGGGAGAAGAAATAATCGGCCACATTCAGTGATGAGGAACAGTGAACAGTGGGTGGAGTGAAAAGCACGTCAGAGAGATTTCAGCCCAGAGACTGTGGTTATGTACAGACACTTTGAATAATGACATCAGACATTTAAAAAACCAGAAATGGTGCCACAGGCAAATCAGGACGATTGTATTTAGGTAACCTTATAAGTTTGTTTTTCAAGAACGATAACATGCATATGACTTAAGTATGGTAGAAAACTGTTAGTTCTTTCTGAGTCTTCATTTAATTTTTTTCCAGTCTACCAAAAAATGTCAGCTATAATAATATACTCTATTTTCATAGTAAAACATTTCATATTAATTTTACAATAAATAATGTATTAATTTTATAATTAATTAAATATAGTTGTATTTTCTGTAAATTATCTGAATACATTAGCCAGAGAATACATTATCATATAAAATTATAATTTTTGTTCTTGCAACTAGGTGATTTGCTTTCGCAAAGAGATCATTTTTATAGAATTAGAAGTAAGGAATAATTGATAATATATATTTTTTTCTTAAATATAGACAACTTGTCAGAATATACTGAGTTAGAATAAACAATAATGAAATACAATGAGTTATTAGTTATCCTGGTAAAGTAAGAACAGTTGTAATTCTCTCATTTAGAAAACAACTATCTTCAACAATATAAATAAAGTCAAATATTAATAATAATAATAAGGTCTAAAAAGGTAACAGGAATAGTGGAACAATCATTAGATTAGAGAGTATAAATGGAAAAAATCAAAAGTGTCTTTTCTTTTTCAAGAGTTTAAATACGACTTCTGGTCAAAATGGCAGAGTAGGCCCATGCTGTGCTTGCTTCCTCCTACCACCACATCAACATTACAACTAAATAGTAGACCAGGGTGGCAAACTCATTTTCACCTGGGGCCACATCAGCCTTGTGGTTGCCTTCAAAAGGCCAAATGTAATTTTAGGACTGTATAAATGTAACTACTCCTTAACAGTTAAGCGAGAGCTTGGCCCTGCCACTGTGTAGAAACAAGGTGCCAGGCTGGATAAAAAAAGGGGCAGGACCTTGTGTTTGCCATCTGTGCTGTAGACCAACCATCATTGAGATCCACCTGATGACCAGCTGACCATAATTCCTATAACTAAGAATATAAAGAAAAACCTACAATGAGAATGGTAGGAGGGACAGATATGTGAAATGCACAAATCCCAGACTTATGGTGTGGTAATTGAAAGTTTGGAGGGATATCTTAGATGGATAGGTCTGCCCTGAGGAGCAAGGGATCCCAGCTGCACACTAGGCACCCAAATCAAGTCATCAGTGCTGGGAAGAAAGGTCCCCAAAACAACTGGCTGTGCAAATCAGTGAGACTTGTGTCCCACTGAGATGGAGGGCTTCTGAGTCCCAGGCATTCCTCTTGAGTAGTTCATGTATGGACTTGCTCACTCACAAACACACTCACTCTGAGCTCCAGTGCTGGGGAAGGAATGCAAAATGTGCCAGGGACAGATGGGAAGGAACTGAATTGACCAGCATCATGGCAAAAGATTGTAGGACAGGGACCAGAGCAGTTCTCTCTTGGGATGAAAGTATTGGCAGGTGCCATTTTGCCTTTGATGAGCCCTCTTCTAACCTGGCAGGTAGGTGCAGGCAGGCACCAAATCTCTGCTCTTTGTTAACCTGGTTTGCACTGTTCACCCTGCCCTTATGAATTCTGAGGCTTCACCTGACCTGACTCACACAACTGGATCCAGCCACTTCCAGAGGTTTTTCCACACAAGCAACCCACCTTGACTCATGCTGCAGATTTTCCCAAACTTTCTAAAAGGCCCACAAACCCCATATAAAGAGTGAATGGCTTCTGTGTGCCCTGTATCTCTCACTAAGCACACTCACGCCCGCCACAAGTAATGGCCAATCTCAGCTTGCATTGTAACAATAGGTGGTCCCCACCTGGTATAAGCTGAAGCCAGTGTTGGCTTGCTAGGTAGCCTCAACTAAATGGCCACAAGCCTAGCAGAATTGGTGGCTGCCCTCAGTGCACATTGTAATGCCCAGCCAAGTGTCTTAAGCCTGACAGTAGTGGCAGCTAGTCTTCATTTGTAGCATAACCTCTTCCAGGCACCTCCAAGCCCAGCACAATGGCAACCAACTGAATATTACTTTTTAGCTACCCCTGGGAGACCCTAAGCTGGGCACAAGGTGTAGCTGATCTTGGCCTGCACTGGAGCCTCTCCTAAGAGGCTCTAGAACCAACACACTGAACACACTACCAGCTTCAGGCTACACCAGAGCATTATTTAACCAGCTCCACAAATGACATATCCAAGGGGTAGACTCAGCTGAACCAGAGCCCTGCTGAAGCAACTCCCGCTCCAGCACAATAGCTTGTCCACTGTAGTCATGGCCAGCTCTCACAGCCAGTCAGTCTGAGGGTCATTTCCTACTCACTGATGTGTCGACACCACAAGGCACATCTTCTACTGGAATGCACACACAACTCACACACAGGCCACCCCTAAAACACCTGGTTCAGGTGAATAGGGAGACTATGCCACTGGGTCTTATAGGATACCTACAACATTAAGCTACTCTGCCAAGACTAGGATATGTACAAATATATGCAATACAAAAGTCCAGAAAAAGAACAAAATAAAATGGATACAAACAATCTACAAGACATGGAGTTCAAAACACTGGTTATACAGATGTTCACAATGAACTTAGGGGAAGGATAGATGAACTCAGTGAGAACCTCAACAGAGAGACAGAAACTGTAAAGAAAAAAGTCAGAAATAAAAAATAAAATAGCTGAATTAAAGAATACATTAGAGGGAATCAACAGTAGATAGAATAAAGCAGAGGATAAAATCAGCAATTTGGAAGATAATGTGGCAAAAACATCCAATCAGAACAGCAAAAAATAATGATGATGATTTAAAATAATGAGGGGAAACCTTGGCTGGTGTAGCTCAGTGGATTGATTACAGGATGCGAACCAAAGGATCACAGGTTTGATTTCCAGTCAGAGCACATGCCTGGGTTGCAGGCCAGGTCCCCAGTAGGGGGCATACGAGAGGCAACCACACGTTGATGTTTCTTTCCCACTCTTTCTTCTTCCTTTCCCCTCTCTAAAAATAAATAAATAAAATCTTAAAAAAATAAATAATAAGGGGAAATTTGGGGGATCCTGGTGATATTTAGAGCTGGGAGAGGAGGAGGGTCAGGACTGGCCATGACCTAGATAGACTCCGGACTTGCCAGAGGGTTTGATTGTGTGGAAAGCCAGGTGGAGGCTCAGAGTGGCAGCAGTACACAAAGAGACATTTTTCAAAAGTAGAGCTGAGGTGCTCAGTGCATGGACCTCACATGCACGGCAGCCAGCCAACAAGGAGGGAGGAGTGGGGGTGTGATTTGCTCCCACTCAGTGCACCTCCTGCACTTATTGAAGGGATGCAAAGGGAGGAGGCTTTTTGGCACCAGCCTGGCACAAATGTGCAGGGTGGGGAGTGTGGTCTTCACAGTGCTCTGAGGGTATGGGATGGAAACTGGGCACCTGTAATTATTGTAGCTCAGACAGAGTAAAAATGGAGCCCAGCTGCCTTCTGCCTACAGGGAATGGATAGATCTGCAAAACTGGGTGGGCAGGTTTTTTATTTTTTTATTTTTCTCAGGACTAAGACAGTAAGATCAGGAGCTGAGAGAAAACCAGAGACAGATCCACAAAGAAGTCAGAAGGCGAACACCACAATTTTGCTTTTCAGCAGAACTTGTATGTTTTCTTAAATTTCTGTTTCTTTTTTCCTTTATTTAGTTTTTTGTTTGTTTTCATTGTTTTTTAAATTATTTTCCCATTCATACTGCATTTTAATTTTTCTTCTTTCACTTCACTCATATTACAAATAACTCACTACACTTGGTCTTCTACTTTTTATTCAGATTATATATTTATCATACTATTGTTATTCCAAATCCCATACGGCACCCTTCCTTGGGCTTAAAGCATTTCACCATCTTCCTGACCTTTATTACTGTTGTGTAAACTTTATTTTCTCTCACATTACTCCATGTTCCTCTCACTTATTCTCACTATGTCTCTACCATCTAACCTCGCATAAATGATCTTCTTTCTTAAGTCAGCTCACATTCTTTTCCTCCTCTAACAAGACTCTTATTTCTTTTCCACCTTTTACAAACAGTGACTAGTTGGGTGAAATACCACAGTTATTGTTGTACTTCTCCAAAGGAACTCCTATTTGTTTACTATTTGTTGGTACTTTAAGTTCCACAGAATAGTCTCTTGTTGTCTTACTCAATTTCGTCTTTCTCCTGCCCCTGATCAATTGGGTGAGAAATTTTATTTCATTGTTTCATTTATTTCATTTCTCTCTCCCCTCTTTTTTTCCCTCTCTCATCCTGGGCTCTATTACTTGTTTGTATTGGTTTGCTTCCCCCATAATACCAAAATCATTTTTCTTTATTGTAGACATCTCATATTCACTTTTCACTTTTTTACAATATTCTTATTCCTGTTCTACCTTTATTAAACTTCATTCAGCTGCAGTTGCTATCAACCCTGCTGTGGTTTTTCTGCAATTTTGCTCCTATTGGTACAGTACCTTTTCAATTTTACTTCAAGTCTCATAGTATACTCTTCCCCTTTCATACACCAGTGTTCCTACTGCCCTTTTGTGTTTTACTTGTTTTAAATTTTGTTCTCTCCCTTTCTTTGCCTTGATTTTATCCCAACTCTTATCAATTCTCCTCCGTCTTATCATGCAATAACATTTTCCCCTCTGTTAGTCACTTTATATTTCCTTTGACATATCTTATAATACCCACAATCTCTCTACCTTTATTAATCTTAGAGCAATTGTGGTTGAGATTGCTGGTGTGGTAGGGGGGTTCTTTTTACTGGTGTAGGTTTGGTTGTCAGTTGATATTGTTTTGTTAACCAACATCTGTACAACAGCATATGAGGCAAGGTGGGACTTGCGACTTCCAGTAAGCCCATTGGAGGGGAGAACCCACCAACAAAGAAGTCACCAACAGGTAAAGTCCAACTACAATGAGAGCCCACACAAAGACAAGAAAGGGCAACCCTAAATAATCCAGATAGGGAGATCAAAGAGACTGTACCACTGAGTCCCACAGAACCCCTACCACAGATGTTCACTCCACAAAGACTGCTGACAAAGCAGAGCACCTGCAATCAAAGAAACAAACAAAAAGAGTCACCTAAAGGGGGAGACAAAGAACCTGCAATAGGAAGGAAGAAAAGAATCCCCAGTAAATGAGCTAAATGAATGGAGGCAAGCCAACTATTGGACATAGAATTCAAAAGAATGGAGGGTGATAAGGATGCTCAAGAAACTCAGTGACAACTACAAGGAACTGAGTGGCAACTACAAAAACATGGAAAAGGAAATAGAAACTATTTCCAGAACTATTTCCAGAAAAAGAACCAGGAAGAAATGAAGAAGACAATATCTGAAATTAAAAAATAATACACTTGAAGGAATTACAAGCAGGCAGGATAAGGCAGAGGATTGAATTAGTGAGCTAGAAGACAAAGTAGAAAGAAATACCCAGGTAGAAGAGCAGAACAAAAAAGGAGTAAAAAAAACATGACAATAGATTAATGGAACTGCAGGAAAACATGTGAGGCAACAATATTGGAGTCAAGGAAAACCAGAAGGAGAAGAAAAGGAGCAAGGGATAGAAAACCTGTTAGAAAAAATAATGACAGAAAACTTCCCACACAAGTTTGGGAAGCACAGAGGGTCATAATCAAGATGCACTCAAAGAGGCCTGTTCCAAAACACATCATAGTTAAAACGCTAAATTTTAAAGACAAAGAGAGAATCTTCAAGGCAGCAAGGGCGAAGTAGGATGTAGCATACAAGGGGGCTCTGATAAGGCTAGCAGCTGACTTCTGAACAGAAACACTACAAGCTAGAAGCAATGGCAAGAAACATTGCAAATAATGAAAAGCAAAGGCCTGCAACCAAAACTACTCTACTCAGCAAGGCTCTCAATTAAAATGAAAGGTGAAATAAGGAGTTTCCCAGATAAAAGAAAGTTAAAAGAATACACTTCCACCAAACCAGTATTGCAAGATATGCTCAAAGGACTGCTTTGTGAAGATGAAGAAAAAAGATTGAGGGGGGGGGAACACAGGTACAAAAGGGAACAATGAATAAGTACCTATCAATAATAACCTTAAATGTAAATGGATAAAATGACACAGACTGAAAGTGAGGGTGGGGGAAAAAACATTTCAAGCAAATGGACAGGAAAAAAAGGTGAGGTAGTAATACTTATTTCAGACAAAATAGACTTCAAAACAAAGGCCATAAAAAGAGACACAGAAGGACACTTCATAATACTCAAGGGAATGATCCATCAAGAAGACATAAACATGGTAAACACTTATGCACCCAACATAGGAGCACCCAAATATATAAGGAAAATCTTGTAGGACTTCAAGAAAAATATAGACAGCAACATACTTACACTAGAAAATTTTAACACCCCACTGTGAACAATGGATAGATCTTCCAAATAAAATATCAAAAAGGATATTGAGACATTGAATAATCCACTAGATCAAAGGGACTTAACTGACATGCATAAACCTGTCATTCCAAAGAAGCAAAATACACATTCTTTTCAAATGCACATGGAATATTTTCAAAGACATTAAAGCCTATAAAACAAAGGTTGTAACAAGAGACAAAAAAGGGCATTTCATAATGATAAAGGGATCAATTCAACAAGAGGAAATAACTCTCATATAATCTATGCACCCAACACACGAGCAACTAAATATGTAAAGCAAACCTTGATAGACATGAAGGGAGACATCAACGGTAATACAATCATAGTAGGGGACTCTCACACCCCACTGACATCAATGGATAGATCATCCAGACAGAAAACCAATAAAACATGGCCATAAATAACACATTAGGCTGAATAAATTTAATTGATATGTTTAGGACATTTCACCCAAAAGCAACAGATACACGGCACATTCTTTTCAAGTGCAATGGGACATTTTCCAGGATACATCATGTTAGGCCAAAGAACAAGTCTCAATAAAAGATTTGAATCATGTCAAGCATCTTCTCTGATCACAATGGTATAAAACTGAAAATCAATCACAAGAAGAAAACTTAAAAACATACAAAAACCTTGAGGCTAAATAACACATTACTAAAAAAAAATGGGTTAACAATGAAGTTAACAAAAAAAAATCAGGATAGCTTGAGAAATATGAGAATACAAACACAATTCCAAATTTACAGGTCAGACCCAAAGCAGTTCTAAAAGGGAAATTGACTGAAATGCAGTGCTCTCAAGAAACACAAGAAATCTCAAATAAACAATCTAATCTTAACCCTAAATTAGGAACTAGAAAATGAAAAACAAACACAGCTCAAAGGGAGTAGAAGAAAGAAAATGATAAAGATCAGAACGTAAATAAACAAAATAGAGTCTAAAAAAGTAGAAAAAAACAATAAAACCAAGAGGCGGTTATTTGAAAAAAATAAACAAAATTAATACACTTTTATCCAGACTCATCAAGAAAAGAAAAAGAAAGGACCTAAATAAACACAATCATAAGTGAAAGAGAAGTGACAACTGACACCACAGAAACACAAGAGTATATAAGGAGTATAAGGAAATACTATGAACAATAAATTGTATGCCAACAAATTGGACAATCTAGAGGAAGTGGATAAACTCCTAGAAACATACAATCTTTCAAGGCTGAAACATAAAATCTGAACAGATATCACAATTTTAAACTAGTTTTGATAAAACCAATTGCATTCTTTTACCTACACCTCCATCTAGACTGGAAATCTCTCTCTTTTTTTTTTCCTTGATGAGTCCGGTGAAAGGTTTGCCCATCTTGTTTACCTTTTCAATGAACCCGCTCTTGGTTTCATTGATCTTTTGTATTGCTTTTGTGGGTTCTGTTTCATTTATTTCTGCTCTGCTCTTTATTATATCCTTCCTTCCACTTGCTTTGGGCACTGTGTGATGTTTTTTTCCACTTCCCTTAAGTGTATAGTTAGATTGTTTATTTGAGATTTTTGTTTTCTGAGGTAAGCCTGCCATGTTATGAGTTTTCCTTTTAAAACTGCTTTCACTGTGTCTTATAGATTTTGGCTTGCATTCTCATTTTCATTTGTTTCAAGGCAACCTTTGATTTCTTCCTTGATCTTATTGTTAACCTATTCATTGTTTAGTAACATGTTATTTAGCCTCCACGACTGTGTGTTTTTCAGTTTTTTTTTCCAGTGGTCAATTTCTGGTTTCATACCATTATGGTCAGAGAAGATGGTTGATATGATTTTAATCTTAACTTTATTGAGGTTTTCTTTGTGTCCTAACATGTGTCTATACTAAAAATGTTCTATGTGCACTTGAAAAGTATGTATATTCTGCTGCTAGGGATGAAATGCTATGAAGATATCAATTAAATCCATCTGATCTAGTGTGTCATTTAAGGCCACCATTTCCTTGTTGAATTTCTGCCTGGAAGAACTATCCATTGATATAAATGGGGTGTTAAAATCCCCTACCATGACTGTATTACTGTCAATCTCTCCCTTCATGTCAATCAAGATTTGCTTTACATATGTAGGTGCTCTTATGTTGGGTACATAAATGTTTACCAGAGTTTATATCCTCTTATTGGGTTGTTCCTTTTATCATTATGTAGTGTCCTTATTTGTCTCTTACTATAGTTTTATTTTAAACTCTATTTTGTTTGATAGAGATATTGCTTTCTTATCCCAGCTCTTTTTCATTTGCATTTGCATTAAGTCTCTTTTTCCATCCATTTATTTTTAGTCTGTGTGTATCTTTTGTTCCAAAGTGGGTCTGTTGTAAACAGCATACATATGGGTCTTGCTTTCTTATCCTTTCAGCTACTCTGTGTCTTTTGATTGGCACATTTAAGCCATTTACATTGCAAGTGACTACTGATAGGTATGTACTTATTGCCATTTTATTCTTTTAACTCTGTTCTTCTGTTTTTTCTTTGTTAGTTTGTTTGCTTGTTTCCTTTGCCTTCTTCTTCTTCAAGCAGGGCCTTAACATTTCTTGTAAAACTAGTTTGTTGGTAATGAACACCTGTAGCTTTTACTTTTTCTGGGAAGCTCTTTATATCCCCTTCAATTTTAAAAGTCTTAGTACAGTAGTGTCGCTGTAGGTCTGGGTCTAGTTTTGAAGCAGATTAACCTTTTGAAATATATTTTGCTTGGGATACTGTAAAATTGCATTAACTAATAAAACATTAAAGGCAAGAAAAAAAGGAGATTTAGTAGTATATTAAATTCAGTTAAGGATTTCAGAGGTCTTTTTAGCTTGGGAAATGCAATTAACAGGCACATGTGACAACTCATTGAGTTAAAGGCAGGGGTCTGCTATGTTCTCAGTTTTGACTGAATCTGTCAGACTGGTACATACATCTTTTCAATACACCAAAAAGAGTCACACGACTGGAATTGCATCATAGTAAGCCAAAAAGTAGATATTATGATACATAAATTGTTATTTCTTCTTCTTATTATTTTGTTCATACCTCATTCTGCATATTGCATTACTCATTGGGAGCAAGGACTAGCTTAGTTTCACAATGCCATGTTCTAGAAGTATTTCACCTGTGTCTATTTGATAGATAAGAAAATAAAAGAGAAAACTATCTTGAAAGGGTAAAAGCATCAGTCTTTCTGTATAAGCATTGGATTTACTTTCTTCACTGTACTTCAATTTGCTATGAAGCAAGTGAAGCCCAGAGGATGCCTGGATGCAGGTGCTCCACCCCTGCCACATCAAAACAGGGCTCCAGGATCTCTTGCTATAGATCTTTAAGCCATAGCATTTGTCTCTCAGGTCCTCATACCCATAGGCTACCCCTATCTCCTCTGAAGCATGGCAATCAACACTTGTTTCTGTCACTTACTGAACCCCACACTGCCCCCAAACCCCAGGCTCAGAACAATAGGGGCTGGCCACCAGTTGGAGATATGGGGAGGAACCACTCTTTATTTCAAGCTTTCTACAATATTGAGAACAGGACACCAGGCAGTTTCTCAATAACTGGTCCTCTTGTACATATAAAGCTAGCTAACTATTTCATTGAGAGAAAACCTCACTGCTAAAAAGTTTGTCTCACTTTTTATTCTAGTAACTGGATACATCAATTTTGTATAATTTTGTATGGAAATCTGTCTCACAAAAAATGAGTCTGTAGCTACAAGGGTGATAAATAGGAAGGGTAAAAATTTGACAGCTTCTATTGATTAAAAATGTGATTATTTTACAATGGATAATGTTATTTATTACCTATAGCCTAGAAATAATAATTTTTTGCTTTGTTTCCCTATGCTTAGTTTTAGTATTGTATATTGAGCAACTGTATCATCAGTCTAACCAAGAAGTGGGAAACATTCAATAAAATCTTATTAATTCAAGATAATTAGAGGAAAGATCAACCTGAAATGCATACACACACAATGTTTTGAAGGAAATGACACTTAGTTTCTTTGAACAAAAGCAATGCTTTAATGAGACAACATAGCATTACTACAGTGCAGGGAGCATAGCACTTAGAGATAAAGTATAAATGTAATTAGCATGTCAATTATATGTAAGGTGTTTGAAAAATACTTGTCACTTTAAGTTATGTTATTTCTTCCTTGAAATGCTTTGTCAAATTCTTTCTTTAGTCTCACACCCATATGTGAAAAATCACAAGTGCTAAATGAATAGAGTTTTACACTTCCCTTTGCTCATTTCCAATTCATTCCCCAGAATAAGTACATGCTTAAATTTTAAAACCTTATCTTTTCTGTTACCCTTAAAAGAAAGTTCTTCATGCATTTTTAAATTAAGATTTTAATAATTGAGGGAAAAATGAAAGGCTTACTATATGACTTCAGCCTGTATTTTCCACATGAAATGCAAAATGGTATCATAAGAAGATATGTTTTTCCTTATTCCTCTTTGTCTCCTAGTCTTTCTGTTATCTGATAGCAATATATGAAGAGCTATGACCTGAGGTGGATGTATCAGCTTCAAGCTTCACGGTCCCTCACTTGCACTGATGCCATCTAAGAAGCTGAGAAGAATCCTAGCCATGTGTTCACATACCTTATGGTTTTGTTAAATGTTCTAAAGTAAGACAGTGTAACTTCAAGTTGAGCTATACCATTCACTTTTTCCATTCTGAATTCTTTGCCATCATATTTCTCTTTGGGTTACATAATTTTGGAGTGGCCAAGGGCATTTTGGGGACTGAGTTTAATGTGAATGAGTTGAGAATACATTTAGTTTGGGTTTTATGAGATTCACATAAATATAAATCATTCACATTTATGAGAATCGTGTATGTAAAATTAGCTTACTTTTCAGTAAAATTCAGCTGTCCTGGTATAGGAATGGATTTCAGGAATAGTCCTGCCTTTCAGTGTGCTGACCCATTTGGCATCTTCATAATGAGTTACAAGTCCTGTGGTCATATAAACTATGAACGAATCACAAGAATTGTGTAAATCTATTCAAGATTAATCAACACACTAGACAACTTAAAATATGTGAATTTTGTCAAATATAAAACAACATAGACATTTTCCCAAGCTTGCTATTGTCTAAGTTTGTATTGTCTCAAGGTAGAAGGTGAAATAAAGAATTGTGTGAAAATAGTTTATTTGGGGGACTTCCTGTCAAAACGGAGGCATAGGTAAACACAGCTTGCCTCCTTGCACAACCACATCAAAATTATAACTAAATTTTAGAACAACCATCACTCAGAACCATCAGAAACTGAGTGTTGGAAGTCCAACAACTCAGAATTAAAGAAACCACATCCATCCAGACTGGTGGAGGGGTGGAGACATGGAATGAGCTGGTCCCACATCTATGTGTGGTGGATAAAAATTTGGGAGGGATATCTTGGGAGCTAGGAGTCCCAGGCCCACACCAGAACCCCCAGCACAAGGTTTCAGTGCCAACAAGATAAGGTCCCAAAACTTCTGCCTACAAAAACCAATGGGAATTGTGTCAGTGGAAGAATCTTCGGCAGTCCCAAGCAATTTCTCTTAAAGAACCCACATACAGACTCACTTTCTCTGAGCTCCAGCACTGTGGTAGTAGCTTGAAAGGCACCAGTGGTATACAGGAAGGAACTGAGTGTCTGTCATCAAGGAGAGATCTGGGGACAGCTTTCTCCTACACAGAAAGGTTGGCAGAGGCCATTGATCCTTTTCAGAACCCTCTCCCCGCAAAACCACAGAAACCACCACAGATGGGTGCCAAATCTGAGACTCCATCAAACTTGCTAACACTGTCTGCCATACGCTTGAGATCCCCTGAGATTCTGCCCTACCCAACTTACTTATAGGTCTTCCAAGCTGTTAACAGAGACTTTTCCATATGAATGGCTGCTTGTCTTGGCTCATGCTTTACAACTTCCTCAACCCTCTCAAACAAGCAACAGCTGGCCTCAGTGAGCTTCCAGCCCCCATATCGCTTGCTAAGTGGCCCCAGGCTAGGCACTAGCAACACACAGCCTAGATTCACAGCTTAGATTCACCTGGGAATCTTCAAGTCCACCCCAAGTAGCAGCCATCTCAGATTGTTTTATAGCCCATGCAGGGTGGCCCTGGGAAAAACACAGGTGGGGGCTGACCTTGGCCTGCACCACCCAAGAAACTGCAGAGCCTGCACACCCAGTGGATAATTAGAGATCACACTGAAGCACCACCACCCTGCTCCTGAACAGCTGACCCTCCACAGAGGTCAGATGTTGGTAGTCAGTGGTCATAGCCAGTCCTTGTAGCTGATAGGAGAGAATAAATTCCTCTTATTGACCTGCCAGCAGCAATCAAGACTCAACGACAAGAGGAGGGTATACTCGGCCCACATAGAGGGCACACCTCAAGTACCCAACTTGGATGATAAGGGAGGCTGTGCCACTGGACCCTACAGGACATGTACTACATTAGGCCACACTACCAAAATAAGGAGTCATAGCAGCTCTATCTATTACATAGAAACAAACACAGAGAGGCTGTCAAAAGGAGCAAAGAAACATGGCCCAAATGAAAAAACAGATAAAAACTCCAGAAAAAAAAAAAAAACAAACTAAACAAAATGGAGATAAGCAATATATCAGATGTAGAGTTCAAAACACTGATACCGAGGTTGATGTAGCTCAGTGGAATGGACATGGGCTTGTGAACCAAAGGGTAACTGGTTCAATTTTCAGTCAGGGCATATGCCTGGTGAAAAAAAAAACAACACCGATTATAAGGATGCTAAAGGAACTTAGTGAGGATCTCAACAGCATAAAAAAGATCCAGTTCAAAACAAAGTATTCACTAATTGAAATAAAGAACAATTTACAGGGAAACAACAGTAAAGTGGATGGAGCCAAGAATGAAATCAATGATTTGGAACATAAGGAAGCAAAAAACAACTAATCAGGACAAGAAGCAGAAAATTGAACCCACCAAAATGAGGATAGGGTAAGGAGGCTATAGGACAACTTCAAACATTCCAACATTTACATCATATGAGTTTCAGAAAGAGAAAAGATTGAGCAAGAAATTGGAAATCTATCTGAAAAAATAATGAAAGAAAACTTCTGTAATTTGGTGAAGGAAATAGACATGCAAGTCTAGGAACCACAGAGTGTCCCAAACAAGATGGATACAAAGAGGAGCACACCGAGGCACATCATAATTAAAATGCTAAAGGTTAAAGATAAAGAGAGAACCTTAAAAGCAGGAAGAGAAAAGCAGATAGTTACCTACAAAGGAGTTCCCATAAGACTGTCAGCTGATTTCTCAAAAGAAACCTTGCAGTCTATAAGGAACTGGCAAGAAGTATTCAAAGTGATGACAAACAAGGACCTACAACCTAGATTACTCTATCCAGCAAAGTTATCATTTAGAATCAAAGAATATAGTTTGCCAGACAAGAAAAAACTAAAGGAGTTCATCATCACCAAACCATTATTAAATGAAATGTTACAGTGACTTATTTAAGAAAAAGCAGAAGATGAAAACTATGAACAATAAAATGGCAGAAAATACAAATCTATCAACATTTTAATCTAATAACCAAGAAAACAAGAAGAATGGAGACAGAATCATGGATATGGAAAGTGTTCTGATGGTTGCCAGATGGGAGGAGGTATGGGGGAATGTATGAAGAGGTGAGGGAATTAAGAACAAACAAGTGAGCAACATAGAACCAGAGACATGGAAATAAAGAACAAACTGACAGTAAAAAGGTGGGGGAGGAGGAAAATGAGGGAAAGAATGGGGAGGGTCATCAAGGAGTATGTATAAAGGAGCCATGGACAGAGGCAACAGTGGGGGGCGGATTGAATGTGGGAGGTGGGGGTGGTTAGGGCAAAGGGAGAGTAATGGGCAGAAAACGAAGACAACTGTAACTGAACAACAATAAAAAAAGAAGTACAAATAGGTAGTTACAGAATAACCATGGGGATATAAAGTACAGTATAGGAAATGGAGTAGCCAAAGAACTTATATGCTGACCCATGGA
Source organism: Tonatia bakeri (assembly GCA_004024845.1). Lineage (NCBI taxonomy): Eukaryota > Metazoa > Chordata > Mammalia > Chiroptera > Phyllostomidae > Tonatia > Tonatia bakeri. The sequence goes on along the minus strand of PVIA01001333.1, from coordinate 152,701 downwards.
CATGAACAATATTGTGGGGTTTGCCTGATAGTGTGGGGGTGCTGGGTGGAGGGGGCAAAAGGGGAAAATTGGGGCCACTGTAATAACATAATAAAATAGCATAATAAAATATAATAAAAAAACAATTTATTTGAGACAGCATCCACATCCCCAGGTCTGAGACAGTAGGGGAGAAAAGCCCCTAAGTTATTGTGAATTTTGCTGTGGACATTACAGGCACAATTATAGTAGAACTTTGAGAACTTTGAGATGTGTAAAACTACCAGTCTGAAGGATGAAAGGCTGGGGTATTTATTTATCTAGAATATCTGTCCCCTAAGGGGTGTTAACTCCCCTTCAACTCCAACTGAGCTCCTTGTGAGCTGGGCAAGCACCACAGGAGAAGTTTCTAAAGCAGAAAAGCAGGGAGATGCACCCAGGAGTGAACATGGCGACTATACCCAGTTGTTCACCAAATTGAGACTGAAATCAGAGGTGGGCATAACAGATGTGATAGGGGAGAAAAAAAGCATCTGTAATAGGTACTATTATTCTCCATTTTTTTTGATAAGGAATTCAAGTTCAGTGAGACTAGTTCAGTTTCCTAAGATTGCACAGCACATAGGTGATAGAAAAAAGATCTCAATGTGCTCTTACTTGTCTGATTCCAAAAATAATTTCATTTTCCATCACATCACATGACTCTTTGGGAAGAAAGGACATGTAGGTCACTGAGTCATATACACTTGGCAGTGTTCAGTGAAAGAGAATTGCTGGGAAGCTAACATAATGGTTTAATGCTGGGCTATTCTTTTTCCAGAGCCTGCTGTGGGGATGTGAATTGTTGCTCACTCTTAGCTTATAGAAAACTATTTAGCTTTGTGAACAAATCATTGATCCATATAGACCCATTAGACATCTTGGATTAGAAGTTATAATACAACATAAATAACTATTGTTAAACTCAGCCAAGGAGAGTGTAGTTACCCATGTCATCTCATATAGTTCAAAGGCAGGAGGAATACTACTCCTCTAGTATAGATGACTTACAATAAAGTTTTATATATTTGGCTCCAGCTAAAGGTAAAATGGAACACAATGAACATTTACCATTTACCTCCATTTCAGACACATAGTAGTGACTTTACACATGTTTTGTAATTTAAATACTCAAATGAGGCTCTTACATGATTAAATCAGTCTGAGCAGTCCATGGCCTAGTGGCATCCAAAAGGCTGCTGGTTATGTCAGACAATACTAAGATTTACCAGGATTTTTTCTGTCTCTACTTCCAGAACAAGAGGGACTGTACTTTCAAAGTCATGTGACTGATTCTGGCAATGAAACGTGAGCTGAAATGATAGATACCACTTCTGAACCAATGCATTTAATTGCTGATGCTCAATTTGCTTTCCCTCTTTTCCCAGGACATATCAGATTGTGGAAGTATGTGTTTAGGCAAAAGAACCACAGAGCAAATTGGTCTGGAAGCCTGAGCCACCCTATTGAGTACAGCTTCCTCAGAGAAATAGTGACCTTTGCATGTGTGAGAAATAAACTTTTATTTTGTTAGACCAAAGAGACTATTGGAACTGCTTGATATTATACAATACTATGGTCTGAACTGACGGATTGAGTAGCAAGATAAAGTCTCGATGTAAGCCACTGTGACTTGAATGGACATACATGTCATTTAAGTGCAAAATATTATCTACTTCTTCTAGATTATTTTATTTTTAAAATGTTTATCACATATTTGTTTATAAAAGCATTTCATGAACTATGTAAACATTTCATGAAATGTACTCAAAAGAAATAAAAATCATCTAATAGTCCCAAAACAATTAAATTTTGGTGCATAAACTACCAATCTCATTTTCTATATATGCATACATATATATATTTATATTATTGAAATAGTACTGCAAGTAATACTACAGTAAAATGACTGCTTTTTCCATTAAATATCATTGCTAAGTTTTGTCCAGTATCATTAGATGTTCTTTGTAAACTTATTTTCTATTGCATTTTGGTTGATAGAAGGGTACAAATAATTCCAAACCTTTGTCTCACTACCTAGCTTTCTTTTTCCTGTTATCTAGTGCATATTCTTCATTAACTTTTATAGCGAAAAGATAATAAATATTCTACCTATTAACCTGATCCAGGAGCCTAGCCCCATATGAAAACAGATTTTGTCCCTAAATTCTATCTCATACACTAGTAGTTCAGTTGGTCACAGCTTTATAAAAAAAAGAAACAATCAGATATTCAATTAAAATAATAGTTGAATGGTTGACTGAGCTAAGCAATTGCTTGTCTTACTGACAGTCCTATAAAAACATAATCTCATATTCCTTACCCTGAAATTTATATTAGATATATACCTTTGTTCTAGGATTTTATTTTTCTTGCATATCTCAGATCTCTGAAAAATGTTATAGTACTAAAACTCATGTTATAATGATCAGGGTAGATGAAAAATGATTAGAAGTCAAAATGCTTAGAACTCTGAACTTTTCTACCACAGAACTGACATGTGTCAGAAAAAAAAAGTTACTATAAATTTTAAATAGCAAAAAAGATTACACTGATTACACCTTTTTTCCATTTGATGAAAAAACTAACCCAAGAGAAAAATAAATACTGTAATTTAAGACATTAAACAGATTGTGCTGTCTTAGCCTAGACGTTGGTATACACAAAAGGTAAAACACATATTTAATGATTATTTCATCAGTCATACCCCAGACCTATCAATACAGTATGGCCTTTTCTTTTGTTTTGCTTTTTTCTCATTTATCTGTCACTGATATAGATGTCATTTTTCAGCTTTTTCTAGGAGCACTTCTCAGTTGCTTTTGCAGAAAATATAAACGGTGAAATCATCTGAAGCTTAGCCAGGTATAATGGTTCACCAGCACCCCACAAACAAAAAAAATGACTTCTATTCTACACTTCAAGAAAATGTGCATGAATCTGTAGGCTTGTGAAAGGAGCCCTAGGAGAAACTCTCCAGGCAAAAATTCTTTATGTACATAACAACACATCAGTAGGCATCTAGATCCCAAGTCCTCCTCACAGATCCGTTAAGTAAAGACACAGTGAAAAAAGGCTGACTGCAGGTGTCTAATCCTGTCACATTTTTTTCATGTGGCGTCTGTGATGGTCAAGTGTTTCAGGGAATTTAGATATTCCTTACAGGTGGGACCTAAGATTTTGCTAGGATATGGGGCACCTGCAGAAATTTAGCAGCGTTCTGGGATAATAAGGACAGCAACAGAACAACAGCAGCAGTTACCATTTGTTTAGTGGTTACCACATGATAGTCACTCTTAGCTGAAACTTTCGAGGTTATTAAGCCCAACAAGTGTATGAAATAGACATGTCCAGATTATAAATGAGGAAACCAAAATGCTTAGGTAACCTGTACAATGTCACACAATTAAGACGTGAAGGAGACAATATTTAAAGATAGACCATTTCCAAGTCTGTGCTCTTAGCCATTTTGTTATATTGTCTTATTTTTTATATTGCCTTCTCATATGTCTGAGTTAACCTCACAGATCACCTTGCCACTTATTAGTTGTGTGACATTGAACATTCGTTCAATTTCTCCTCTGAATAATTAATGCCCTGTCTTCATCAGGGGTTGATGTGGATATCAGAAGGAGTTAACAAATGTCAAAGTGTTCTGTCAACTTGAAATGCCATATAAATGTGAACTACTTTATAGTCAGCACCATTGGTCATAGTAATTGTTTTCATAATTGGAACCATCCTGCAGTCTCTCTCGTGTAAGTAATGAGACTGAGGCCTAGGATTCAAAGTGTGGTCCACAGATCTGCAGTTTCAGCATGTACTGGATTTTTTTTTTTTTTTTTTTTTAGAAATACAAAATCTTAGGCATCACCCCACACCTATTGAATTAGAATCTGCAATTTTACAAAATTTCCAGATTCTTAGATATATTAGGTTCGTGTAGCACCTGTCTAGGTCAGCCCTGAAAACACAGGCTAGATTAATGGTATTCACCTATTTAGAAGTTTTAGAGATTTTGGGTTCTAATGTACGTGGCAGACTGGAATGCTTATAAATTGTTGAATCAACTCCAGGATTATCCAGATCAGTGGGATGTCCCTACATGAATGGATTAGAATATAAGATCCAAGTATTTCAATCACTTCCAGGCAGTTTCTAAATAGACCAAATTGTACCAGAAGTTATAAGTATGGACTTGCTCGACAAACTTTTTTGCAAAATTTGCAGCTCTGGCATGTTAATAAATTGTAGCAACAGACATATGTTTTATTCATATGATTTCCAAGTGATAAACCTCTTCTTTATTATTTTTGCTGGTGTACTTATATGTTTTATTTTGTTTATGGCCTTAGTTTTTTTTTTTTTTTTACTACTAGAAAAGAAATGGTATCCTGCATACTTCAGAGGGATCTGGCAGATGTTGGGAATTGATATGGGCTGCAAACGTCAGGCTTTCAAAATCTAAACGGAGCTGCAAGAAAAAACAGACAATTGATCTGACATCTTTGGACAGATATAAGAAACACTGTAGGATATTTTAAAAGTTCTAACAAAGGAATGAAGACAGTAATAATTTTCTTTATAAGGCAATAAAGGAAGTTAAATGAGAGAAATATGCATAGGATAAAGAAAACAGTAAATTTTAACAATGGACTTGTTGAAATTTGACCATGGAAAAGAAATAACGGGAAAAAATAAAAGAAAGTGGTGTCAATAATTAATTTTAAAATTATTTCCTTAAAGCAATTTTAGCTGAAAAACTAGCTACAAAACTCTAAAGACAAATTGAGTAAAGAGACAGGGTTTTTAACCAAAATATAATACAAAACATGAATGCAACAATACTGGAAGCTAATGAATAAGCTTAAATGCCATCTTGTTGAAATAGTACTGGCCCTGATAATAGATTACTCAGGAGAAGAAAAAACAGCGTGAAGCAAAATAGTCTAAAATGTGTACTGTCTAATTAATTTAAGGGGAGGCATTGTCTAGGGTTGTTAAACAATCTCAACAAATCACACAACTATTAGACTCGTCTGGACTAGAACTCCAGTTTTCTAACATATTCAAATATTCTTTCCAACAATGTAGCAAAATGTATTTAGTAGGGAAACATTTATCAGATAAATAAAATCACAGAGAAGTTACGATCTTAATGATAAATAAAAGTCCCTAAATTGTTTTCACTAGAATAGTCTGAGACCTACAGAAGCTTGCAAGTTAATTCCAAAACTGCAGGGTTAATTAGCGAAGACACCAGAGAGGCACAACGGAAAGGCTTCAGTGTTTGGATAGAAATGGAATCAGATTTATGGGTAAAAGATTTGAAGAAAGTCCAAGATATATTTAAAATGATGGTATGAAGGAAAAGGCTTAATGTTTTATAAACTATCATATTACCTACACTTGAACAGGTAGGATTTATAGTCACTGAGAGTGTCCTATGTGAATATGAATCCAAAGACTAACTTGGGGAAGAGCATTAAATTACTGATTCCAGCTGCATTCGTCACAGCAAACAAGCAAACAACAAAGCAATATGTTCATGAAACAGAGTGAGCAACTCTACAAAATATCTTCAGAAGAATGGGATGTCTATGATAAAATTCTTACTAATAATGATGTAATCCCCCAAATTATTTGAATATTTTAATACATAAAAATGATAACTTCTATGGGATAAATATACCATAAATAAAAGCCACATCTATATACATAACATATATATATAGAGTGTATATCATAATATATAGAAAGGCTATATAATGTTTATATATATATATATATATATAAACATTAAAACATGCAAAAAATTGACCTCATTTGATGTTGAGATGCAAATTTAGAGGTCAATGTGACACTTTTCTTTTTACTCTATCAGACTGGCACAGTCTTAGAAAGGCTTGATTACTTCTAATGTTGACAGTTTTATGAGGGACTAGTCATTCTCATGCACTGTTGGTGGAAGGACAATTTGGTATATTTGGAAGTTTCCTTGGTAGCATCTATGAACACTTAAAATGATTATATCACATAAGCAAGAAATTCCACTTCAAGCAAATATTTTTGCATTATGTGTATATATATATATATCTTTGTTTAAATATACAAATATTTTTGTGTAATGTTATTCATGCTTTGTGATATGAAAAAAGTAGAGCAAATTCAAGTATCTACCAGTAAGAGGATGGATAAATGCATTATGGTTCAATGATATATCAGAATAATCTGCTCTATTTACAGACAAAACCGCAGTTTATACAGAGTATTTATCTGACAAATACCTGTGATATATAGGTCAAAGTAAGTTACTGAGGATATTTATATGCACACCCATATACATATTTATGTGAAGGATATGGCACAAGTATATTCACAGTTGTGAGTGCATGAAACAGAGTTTATTCTTGTATTATTATTTGTTAATTATTGCATTATTCCCAAATAACTATAAACCTACTTTTGCCCACCCTGTATGTATGCATACTATCCATTTAAAATATTTATGATTATATACTTTCTTATGTATTAAAACAAACTTGAAATACAAAAGCAAAACTGTTGAATTGGTGTTATATGGAGGTGGCTCTGGAAAGGGATGGGAAACTGTCAGTTTTAACATCATAGTTATTATAGTATTTGAATTTCTTATAGCATGTAAGTAGAAGGCTTATAATGTAAAAATACGGATTAAAATACTTCTTTTCCTGTATCTCTATCATTTCCATAAAGGCGGTTGTTTTGTGACATTTCTGGACCTCTGCTCCCTTGTTTTGAGCGCTGCCCCTCCAGCATCCGGACTCGAACTCTCCTTACTAGTAACGGCAGTGTCATCACGAGACCAACATGCTCGGTATTATGAAACAGCGTGCTCTGTTTCAACTCTAAAATTATTGATTACAACAAATTCAAGGGAAATTTTGAATAAGAAATGGCAAGAGACTTAGCTCGTTAAGACCCAAATGAAACAGAGTGAGGAATTTGAACTGAGAAGAGCATGGTCTGTATCAGGAAGAAAACAAGTGATGACAAATTTAAAAGTCCATCCTCTTAAACACTCTCATAGCTTTTCTTGATAGATAACAAAGAGAGACACATGAGTATGAATAAGTCATATGGAAGAAATGGTAGAGACTATTTTTAAGACGTGGTCGCCTCTGCCTTGTTCTCAGTTTTGTGATTAGGTTTTAGTGCTCTTTAGGCATCAGCTATGCCGTGCTGCCCTATAATTTTCTACCCTGATCCCTCAATTTTTAGTACCTTAGGGGGCTTCACAGTCAATTATAAAGGATGCCTCTGGTTTGGAAGCTTTTAACCCAGCTTTTGGTGCTGGGGTCAAGGATATTATTTTGCTGCTTTGCAATCCAGTTATAGTCATATTGTAAGATGATCATTTCTTGCTCAGATTTTGAAAAGAATATGGTTTTGTATGTAGAGATCACATTTTTGAGTCATCTGAAAATAAAACCCAATGACATTTTCAAAATATCTTTCATTGAAAAGTTTCAAAGCATTTTCATGGTCTTCATTAAGGTTTACAGGGGCATATATGTAAGTAGACAGAAATTCCTTTGAAATAGAAAATGAAAATGGCTTAGTAGGACAAAGACAGACAATAAAATCCTATGGAGATGAGGAAAACAATGTTTTAAAACATAATTTACATGTCATGGAGAAAGATACAAATTACATAAGCCCAAATTACTGAAGCCCTTCCTCAAATTTTAATGTGCTTAAGATGTGGTGTGATTTATAATATGCTATAAATGTTTAATGCATAGTAATAATGAAAATAATAATAACTATTACTTGCCAGGCACCAGTGTAATTTTACTTAATCATAAGCTACAGTTGTACACTTCCAACAATCCCGTTGCACCTAGAATGTGGGGTGTGGATTTATTATTATCCCATTTTAGATAAGGAAACTGAGACACACCGAGATTTTAAGATTCTTACCCAAAGTCACATATAAAAGGAAATAAATGAGGATTTGGACTTAGGAATGTTCATGCTTGTGTTTATACACCTAATCATAATTTATAGGCCACAAGGACTGAGAGTTGAGATAATCAGAATTAGTCTTTGATACAGGCTAGGAAAGCAGCCCAAGATATATTTAAAGGATATTGGGAAGCTAATAAGATCTTCCTTATTAAGTTCCACATTACCTGAAGAGACATTGTTAGATATTTTTATTCGAATAAAGTATTTTTGTCATTACAAAATATAGAATGTGATATAAACATGTAATTAACAGAAGAATAGATAATTAAGAATAAATAGATTTGCCCTGGCTGGTGTAGCTCAGTGGATTGAGCGCGGGCTGCGAACCAGGCATCACAGGTTCGATTCCCAGTCAGGGCACATGCCTAGGTTGCAGGCCATGTCCCCCAGCAACCGCACACTGATGTTTCTCTCTCTCTCTCTCTCCCTCCCTTCCCTCTCTAAAAATAAAATAAAAATAAAATCTTTAAAAAAAAAAGTTCAGCTTCAAAGAGTTTTATGCTTAGTTTAAAAAAAAGAATAAATAGATTTTTAACTTCACAAGCTATCAGTGAAATGCCAACTAAAACAGTTATGAAGTATATTTTCACATCCTTTAAATTGGTAAAAATTAAAAATTCTGACAATATCAACTGCTGGTGATGGAGTAGAGATACAATAACTGTCATCCTTCACAGGTTAGAATGAAAACCACTGTGTAGAGAAAATTGAAATTATCTAGTGTAGTCACAGATGCTTATATGATTTGACTCAGAATTTTACTTTTAGTTAATGACTTTAGAGAAATCTTCACACATGTGCATGTGGGCACATTTGCAAAATTAAAAAAAATCTTTTTCAGTACTGGTTGTATGGAAAAAAATGGGAAACATGTAAATGAATTAAGATGAATAAATAAGTGTTACATGAATTAAAATAGACCAATTAAAAATTAGTTGACCTAAAAAAGCAGGTTGTCAACAAATATATATAAGGTTACAGGATTTGTATAATGTTTGAAAATTTCCAAATTATCCTTTAGGGGCATATATTTAAATAATAATTTAATAATAATAATAATTATTATTAAATAATAATTTATAAAGTAATATTAAACACTAAATGAATGATAATGGTTACATTTAGGAAGGGCGATTCAAAGAGGCCTTATTGGAGGTTTCAGTTTTGTTTTTTATGTTCTAGTTAACATACATTTTAAAGTAAAAATTGAAAAATCTGGGAATTTGTTAAAGCTGGTGGTTGGCTACTTACCATTATTATCCTCTATGCTTTGTCCATATAAATAAATTATTTCACAATAAATATGCACTCTTAAGAAAATGAAAAAAATAGAAATGAAATGATACCTCACTCACCCCATTACTTAAGCATAACTTCTTAAGCACAATTTTTAATATTCAGTTTATTTTCTTATAGTTAACTTCAGCTGCTAGTATACCACATATAAAATATAGTGTGAGCACCACTACCTAAAGTGAAGTCTTGTGGCACTGTAATACCAGCAGGCATATTCCATAATGGGAAACAGGCAGAAGCTTGGTGTGTCCCCTGGAGGACTGACGGGGGCCGGTGGGCCATCAGGAGGGCCTTAGAGGACTTGGCGAGGAAAATGGGCAAGTGAATACATTATGGAGAGAGACTCAGTCTGTCATAAGTAAACTTAACCTGCTTTACAGTTTTGTCTAGGGCTCACCCTGGAGAAGATAACAGATTAAAACACCAGATTTAATGTTTTGCTATCTCTGATATGTGAACGGAAGCAATCGCTTGTTATCAGAAACATTGACCAAGACATAATTTATCATCAGTATCTAAAAGGATTTGAGCATTGCCAACCAGCACAGACCTTTTTTGTAAAACATTCTGGTGTGACTGATTGAAGAGAGCGAGGATCCTGTGCAGCCATGGGTGTATTTGTAAAATACTTGTAAGTCACAGTTCTCAGCACAGGCTCTGTGAACCCAGCTCAGCTTTCAGAAAGAGTGAGGAGGCCTTACTCCTGGGGCAATTTAAGGGGTCAATACAAAGACTGACTCCAAAGTGCTGGTCTGACAACACACAGAGAGATTCCTTTTGTCACTTACTAAAATACCCCATGGAAGGGGATCCTTTAGACTTTATCACCTATCTCCTTGCAGTCTGGAGAAAGGAATAATTGAAATGTCAGACTGGTCTGTGGTTAGGATGAGGCAAGTGAGTTGTGGAAGCACAGGGTCTGATCGTTTTCATTCAAAATTTGATATTTTATTCATAATAGATTTTTAAAATTAGTTTTGATTTTACAAATATACAGCATTAAAATATTATTTACTGGATTACTCAGTTTTTTGGTGTCTCTTAAATTTTCTGTGAGGTGATGCCTCACCCGCCACATCCTAGTGCCATCGGGATGAAGCAAAGTGACAGCGGAAACAGATGTGGGACTCAGAAAAAACCTTTACCTACAGCTGTGGATGATGGCACAGGCTCAAGTGTATATATATATATATATATATATATATATATATATATACACACACACATATATATATATATATACACACACACACATATATATATATATATATATATATATATATATATATATACATATATACGCCTTTCCAGGTTGTACTCATTCTGCATCTCAAGGTGATTTATTAGCTTATTAAAAAGTTACTTTTATTGATTTCTTAACAGTTTTTGTGACCTTTACCTAACCTTCTTGACTCCTACTTTTCATACCTATTAAATGAAAATAATTCTACTTCACAATTTGTGTTTAAAAATTATACGTAAGGAATCTAGTGAATACCTTATAATATGATTGATTATGGTAAATGTTTGTCACAGTTGCCATTAAAAGTAAAAATGGAGTAAATAAGATTGTGTGCTTATTCCTTCCAGAGAACACATTTTTTCTTTTTTTTTATTGTTCAGTTACAGTTGCCCCACCTTTTCCCCTGCTGCTTGTCCCTGCCTCATGTCCCCAGCATAGTCAATCCCCACCCCATTGTTCATGCCCAGGGGTCCTCTACTCGTGTTCTTTGACTTACCCCTCCTCCTTCTTTCCCTGCATCTCCTGCATCCCTCCCCTCTGGTCACTGTCAGTTTGTTCTTTATTTCCAAGTCTCTGGTTCTATTTTGCTCATTTGTTTTTGTTGATTAGGTTCCACTTACAGATAACACATTTTAATAAACATTTAAAGCTGATGGTGAGAACAGTTATCTCAGTATTGATGTCTGTTATATAATTTCTACACATATCAAAACAGCTTTGCCCAGATATTGTGGCTCTCTCTCTTACTTACTTTAAGCTGTTTCTCAAGTGTTTCCTTATAAGTGTGTTTTGCCCTGACTGCCCTATTAAAATTGCTGTATCCTCCCTCTCTCCCTGCTTGAACAGTCGTGGTTGTTATTACTCTGTTTTATGTTTCTACATAATACCCCTCAGTTTTTAACATTGTATTTAACTTACATCATCTTCCCACTGGTATGTATAATGCATGAACAGAAGTGTATTTGTCTGTTACTTTCACTAGTTTATGCCAAAACTAATTAGAGTGGTAGGCACTGGTGGTCAATAATTTTTATTCTGAATTAAGGAACAGATTAATGATGGAACTTTAAATTTCTCACTTTTTCCATGTAGATGATATATGTTGATTAAGCAAACTTATATATAATGCTAAGAAGAAAAAAGAGTTGTTCACAAACAGTTATTCAGGCAGCTGACTTGAAGCCTGACTCAGACAGAGGATTCTCAGCTGTACCTGCACTGGCCTGGGGAGCTGACCCTTCTCTCTCTCCCTGAATTAAATTAGCACATAAAGGGCATCTCTCTTTTCCTGTGTACTTTTCTGTCACTAACTCAAGTTGCACCCTTCATTCTCTTACACCTGAACAATTATTATAGTCCCTAATTAATAATCTTTATCTAAGGACTTACCCCTTTACCTTTTTAAAAAAAATTTACTCATTCACATATGCAGGTCATCTAGCAAACAGCAATAATTACAGTCTTTTGGAGGATCTTAATATCTCCTTGCTAGCTACATATAAATCACTCTGCTTTCTGTGTCTTTGGCACTGTAGTACTTGAAGAAGGAACTACGTGAACACACGGTAAATTCACTAAAAATTCAGTCTTTCATTCTATTTACTCAACCACCACTTTGTGAACATCTGCTGTAAGCAAACAGTATTGGGTGTTTGGACATAATAACAAGCAAAAAATGACCTTTGTGTCCTTGTGTAGATGAATTTAAAATTATAGTTATGATAAAATGCAGTAATATTTAACTATCAACCAATTCTTTTTCCCTCCAATTTGAGGAATTCTCTTTTTTAAAAAAAGATTTTATTTATTTTTAGAGGGGAAATGAGGGAGAAAGAGAGGAACAGAAACATCAGTGTGTGTTTGCCTCTCACACACCCTTTACCCGGGACCTGGCCTGCAACCCAGGAATATGCCCTGATTGGGAATCGAACCAGGGTCCCTTTGGTTCACAGGTTGATACTGAATCCACTGAGCCACACCCCCAGGGCTGAAGAATTCCCTTTTTCCCTGTGGCTCTTTAGCTTGGATTGGAAAATATCCATAACCCCTGGACAAGTTGATATAGCAGGAAATAAAATCCCCTTAGAGATGTGCCTGGTTAAAGGTTGGTAGTACTAAAAGAATCCTTAATGCTAGATGTTGGGAATCGTTTTCCACTTGTTCAAAATAATAACATAATTTTTGTACTAAATAATTTAATCCCAACTAAAAAATTAACATGGTGTATTGTTATTTAATTTAAGAATTATAAAACAAGTGCAAACTGAGTCAGCTTACTTGCTAATGTTCCCAGAGAAGCAGAATCAGGTTTCCAACCCAACACATGTTGTTGAGGAAGTTTACCAATCATTGCCCATTCAATATTTGCAACTTCTAATGAATGAAGCTATTTAAATAACAGATCTATATTCATATTTTCTAATGACTTTTGAGGAGTGGGAACAATAATTTCAAATTGAGTAGCACCTAACAAATTCATAAGTACATTTATTGGATTACTGTAAGACATATGCTATTATTTTCCTGAAAACTTGGACCACTGGGTTCAAAAGCATGAAATGTCTAAGTTAGCTATTCATTGCCACGAACTGTGTCATTTTTCTAAAGAAAATTATATTGGCTCGCTATTGAACATCAAATTGATTTTAATATTTAAGAAGTTATAGCATTCCTGGGGATATGGAGGATAAATGCATTTGTTATTTATTCTCCATATATGAATCCAGCTTCTTCTATAGCAGGATGACTGTTTATTCAAGATATAGTTAAAACAAACTTTTAAAAACACGGCCACACTAACTGCTTGAATTTGGGGGCCTCTGCTGAATTCATTGGACTAATTTAAATTTAAACATAGTTTTTAATCTTTTCAATGCAGGCATTTTCTGCTCTAATGTGTTTCTGCCTTTTTGGCCATGGGACATTTCAGAATGGACGGAATGTGTGCATCTGTTTGATAGAACACATTTTTGATGAGGGAGTGTGTGTACCTGCTGGATATCCAACCTATACACTGGTTGATGAAAGGCTTCTCTGGAATGTGTTCCCTCGTGGGGACTACTCCCAGCTTTTAGTAATTGACTTCTTTGGGAGCCACACCAATATGCTCTTGTGAATGATGCCAGGACTACTGTTTCATTGCCAAGATGGGCACATGTGAATTTACAGCCCTTGGTATCCTGGGGAATAAATAAACAGAGCTATGCAGGCCTTTGAGAACATCATAATAAATGATTTCATTCATTTCATTTAGAAAATTCATAGATGAGAGACCCATCACTAAATGTACTGTTGCTTCAACATGTGAGTCAAATACCAATTTTAGATCAACACCACTTCAGAAGAACTGCTAAAAATGGAGTACAAGTATTTTAAAAAAGTTCTCAGAAAATATAAAGAATCAACATGTTGCTGTAGGGGAACCATGTACTACTGGGTAATGAGAGACCACGTATAAAGATACATGAATAATAGTTGTCCAAGGATTTGATTGGCCACATCTAATCAAGAAACTCTGTTGATAATTGAGAATTTTAAGAATTTTGAGTTTGCCAACCCCAAAGGGAAGCAAATACTTGTTTCCCATCAGTAGGTTGCTGCTATCCTGTGGATAATAAACTAATTAAGATTTCATACAAAACAAAATACAAGTGGTATATCTTGGGGGCAATGTCTTAGTAATTGCATTAATGCAAGGTCATTTTTAACACATGGCAATTTTTCTTGGGGAACGGTGTCTATGAAGGAGTGATAAAGCATATTTTATGCTCACTTTGGAAGAGAGTAAAAGGCATCTGTTTTGAATACAAGCTAACACTGGGGATAATGTGAGCCTCTAAAAGAGAATATTTTTTCATGGCATTTTGTTAAATATAGAAGGACAATTATTCTGAGAGCTTTTATTATGAAATGATTTAATAGTGAAACTACATGAAGACCTATGTATAGGTGTGTTGTTTATAACATGAGAAAGGACTCACATGATCCTTAAAAATAGGTGAAGGGCTGGTAGTTGCTTAAATATTGACATTATTCAATGATTTTTCTACTTACTGGAATTTCAAGAGCTAGTCTCAGGAATACAGTTTATAATCCATGTTCATGTATGTATTACCTTTTCTCTTTTACTTTGGCTTTTTTAAACTCTTGCTTTTTTTCAAGAAACCAAATATATTTTGATCTGTGGCAATTTCCAAAAAGTATTGATAGAGCAGCTTTATAGAGAGGATTTCCCTTAAACCCTATCCTCTTTTGTTCTGCCAGCACAGAGACTCCAGCCCTACAGAGAAGGGGAAAGACATGTGTTTTTTGTCAACCCTAGTCCCCTCCAACCCTATCAAGGGATGCACGGGGAACGAGCCGGGAGAGAGTATTTCTGCGTGATCCACTGAAGATCTGTGGATTTCACGTTGCCTTATAATCAGGGCACAGGAGACTCTCATTTGCATAATGCATCGCCATTGCCGTCGTACCTTTTTCTCTATGGTTAATTAATTTCTGCATCCTCATCATGAAGTTTCTACGGACACAAGACCATGTCTTTTCTTGTTTGCTATGTTTCCATGGACCTTCAGCTCGGTCAGAGAGGATTAAGTGATTTTGTAACTCAGGAGAGCCCGGGGATCTGTGTCCCTCTCTCCGCAGTCACTGGGCACTGGGAAGTCCTATGAACTCTTGGGTGCAATATCCTTTGTCCCTTAGAAAGGGGGAGTCTAGGGCAATTGTTGGCATTGCCCTTTTCCTAAAGTGATATTGGGAAAGCTAAATTCTCTGTTTGCAGGTGCATGCCAGTTTGGGATTAAGAACCAGAACTCATTTTCCTCTCAACACAACTCAAAGGGAGGAAGTAACAGAGGGTTCACAATTCACTTTATTCTTCTATTCTTCCTGGTCCTTTACTTTCTCCCATTTAATCCAAAGGATTTTTGGCAAGGCTATGCCAGAGTAACAGTAGCATGCTAATTTATGTCAACACTTCACCATGTGATTCATTAGTATGCATCACAATAATGATTAATTATGCCATTAAATCATTAAGTATAAATTAATTGCCAATAATATCCATCATTGCTTCAACCTTTGGTATGTTCAGTCTTCACAGTTTACAGCTGACAAATAATGTGAACTCATCCTCGTTCATTCAGAAAATGTTTACTGAATGCTGTTCTGTGCTAAGCACTCAGCTTGCTCCTGGAGATAGATACAAAACGAAAAAGATATATTGTTCCTACGTTTAAGGAGCTTGCCAGCTAAAGAGGTCTAATTATGCCAAAAGTCATATTGTTTTGTGAGTATGAGACCTGTAGCAGTAAGTAGGAGTCACCAAGAAAGGGGTTTAGATGGGGGAGAAAAAAGTGTTAACAGAAAAAAAAAAAAAGGCGACTAGCCTATAAAAAGTTTTCTAGCAGAAAAGAAAAAAAAAGCCTAAAATCAACAAAAAGTAGTAGAATATTGTATAAAACTCCATTAGCATTGTTTTTATTTTTTATGTTCTTGAGCTATAAAAATCATCAACTCTTATTTTTAATCATTTCATTCAGGTTGGCTTCTTTGCTCTCTAATTTTTAAAAAAGTTCATTCATCCTTTTTCTTTAAAAATTTTCAGAAAAAAATTTAAGCTAAAATAAGAAATTAATGTTTTTTTCCAATGTTCTGCTACTTTCTCACACCCAAAAGAAACAAAGTAACTCTAATCTACACATTAAGTTATTTATTTACTTTTTTATTGCCTTGGAAAAGCCCATTTCTTAGTTTTAATACAATACATAACTTTCAAATCGTACATACTTTTAACTCTCATACTATTTATTGTTTTGATTTTCACTAAGAGGTTTCTAGAGGAAAAATAAAGGAAACATAGCTGTTCAACGATTTCATGAAGAATGAAAAATGGATATGGGAATGAATATTATTTGCTACAATAAAATCATTTTTTCCCCACTGAATGACTTAAGATCACCTTTTCTTTAAGGCAAAACATATCTTTTTCTTAATAAATTTGGCACTTCAAAAAGAATCATAAAGCGAGATTTCAGAAATCTCAATTAACATAAATTCATACCTTGGAATACATTTGAAGTTTAGGGAAAAGCAGAACACCTTGTCAGAGGCTGAGAAGCTAGAGGAGGAAAGCAGATGTGAAAGACCTATTCCAAAGAAAGAAATCTTGAACAAGCTCATAAAATGCCAGTCCCATCAGGAAAACAAAGATTTTTTTTCAAAATATTGAAGGAGGCTTTTTGGAAAAACATGTTCTTCCTGGGTGTTCATTGTCTAACCATCTTCCCAAGCATTAGAAAATGTGAAAAGTCAGCTCTTAAATGGTGAGCTGGCAGGTAAACTCTCAGGTATAATTAGAATAATCTTTTCCTGTCATCCTAGAAAATGACCACTGCCTCCTCCTCTATACCTATTAATTGCTAATGGGAACGTTTAACTCTATTTCACCCAGCACATAGTTGGTTTTTTGAGTTGGTTTAAGGATGAGAATATAAGGATAAAATACACGCTTTACTAGTTTTGATAGATAGCTCAGAATCTCTTTACCTAAACATAAGTATTGTAAAAAATATTGAGCAATTTGTTGGATTTGGAGTTTGGCTCTTAGCATCCATCTGGACATTAAGATAGTATTCGTTGAAAAAGAATCTTACTGTGTAATTAAGAACAATTACTAATGTACAACTGACTTTAAATATGCTTATTTTATGCTTATTACTTTTATCTGCTTGTGTTATGTTGTTATATCTTTTTTCTGCACTGAAGTAAAAGCTTGTGCAAGCAGAGCCACATCTGACACTGCTCATCAAAGCAGCCTTGGCACCTGGGTTTTTAAGCAGGTGACAGGGTTGTGAAGTTTATGAACAGGGGACTTGAGCTCTGCAAAATTTACAGGGTGTTCAACGCTTTAAAAATGATTCCTCATGAGTACGGCTCCATCAGACTAAGAAGCGTAAACTTCTCTTAAGGCTTTTGCAGGACCTCGACTCAGTTAGACATTTAAGCACTACCATTATGTTAGATTACTTGAAATACATGAATTTTAGGAGATTGGGAAAAAAAGTTTAAAAAATTAAAATACTGTCATGACAAAGTTGTGGAAATGGTCATATAAACTAAATTTATCTTAAGTAAGAACTTACTCATATTTTTCCAATTGTTCTCATGGTTTCTACCTATACTGACATTTCTGAAAGTATGAAAAGATAGTGGCTCATGAATGTTAAACCACCATTGTTCACAGAACTTCTATCAGACAGGATGTTGTTCTCCTTCATACCTGTGTGTTCGGTCAGTAGGTTTATTAGGTACTAATACCAACATTATTTGAGTGCATTATTATCATTTTTAATTTATTTTCAGAGAGAGAGGAAGGGAGGGAGAAAGAGAGGGAAACATCAATGTGTGGTTGCTTCTTAGGCACCCCCTATTGAAACCTGGCCTGCAACCCGGGCATGTGCCCTGACTGGGAATTGAACCAGTGACCCTTTGGTTCCCAGGCCTGTGCTTGATATACTGAGCCACATCAGCCAGGTCTTGAGTGCATTATTTTTCCTGTCGTGGGAACTCATGATTAATCTTTCATAGACTATTAGTGTTGAAAAGCAATTTTAGTTACTTCTTTTTTGGTTTTATTTTGAGTGGCTTAAGAAATAGAAAATGTTTTTCACAATTCTGTAGGTTGCATGTCTGAGATCAGGACACCAGTAAGGTCAGGTTCTGGGGAGGACTCTTGCTGGCTTGCAGATGGCGCCCTCTGTGTGGCCTAACCATAGCTTCTGGTCAGTGTGCACGGGGAGAGAAAGGGATCTCTCTCTCTTCCTCTTCTTATAAGGCCACCAATCCTATCTGATTAGGACCCCACCCTTCAGACTTCATTTAAGTTCAATCACTTCCTAAAAGCCCTATCCCTGAATACAGTCACATTGGGAGTTAGGGCTTCAACCCACAAACATCAGGGGAACATATTTCAGCCCATAGCAATTTGGATGACAGATGTTTTTTCATTTCTGTTTCAGCTTCCCTGAGGTGACAAATAATTGATAAATGAGATTTTAATATATTTAAAGTGTAACTCAAGGTGATCTGATATATATATGTGTATATATATATATATATTCTAAAAAGCTACTTGCTTTTTTTTATCAGAAAAACTTTGCCCTTGAAATATTCAAGTTGTTAAAGAGCTAAATGGCACAGATTTGATTAGATGTATATTAACTATTGATCAGATCAATAGTTGATATGTAATAATAATGATTAAATAGTAATTATCCACCTGAAAAACACTTTTAATGACATGACTGCTGTTCATGTTGCCTTAACTCGTCATATTGTATTCCTATAAGCTTGCAATTTTGACTTAACTTTTGAAAAGAGGTGTTCCCTGCAGGGCTAGGTTTAAGTGATTCTCACAGGGTTTCCACGAACAGAAAGAAACGTCTCCATCCATCCCCTGTGGCAGTCACACATTTAATCAAATACAGCTCATCAATCACATTTACAACCTTCAGACTTCAATCAAAAGGGTGTTTTATAGGCTCTAGCAAAATCATCTGGAGAGGAGTAGGAGAAATACAAGAAGCATATATCTGGGACCTGCTCGGGTCTAGACTCTGTACTGCCGTCCTGAAGTGCTTACGCTGCTGGTTTTATCCAAGAGGGCTCTCTCTGGAGCAGGGTGTGCGGGGCCAGGGCAGAGATGGCGCTAGTAAAGCATTCTGGGAAGACATAGTCAATAGCACCGAAACCAAGAAAATATCTCTACCTTTTCATCCAAGTTTGGGATGAATTCCAAAAATTAATCAAGTAACAGAGGATTGTGGTTGTACTAACTGGCTGCAACTTACCTGTTTCTCTGTACAGGTACCCTGTTAATAGTAATGTACCTCAACATCTCATAGTAGCACAATGTTACACTTTAGTTTAGTGACATATTTCTTGGATACAATAATGCACTATTCCTTTTTAACTCACAGTGTCATAAATTTTGTGCTAAAGTTGTAGAATCAGTTTATAAAATAACAGAGAGCTTCATTTAGATCCCCTACCATGTGCACAAAATAGGTTATTTTATAATTTTCTAAAACTATATGAGTAGTAGCAAAAGTCCTGCTGGCTGATCCAAAATACTTTTGTAGGAAAAGGGAGGCAGATTTCATTTAGATAATCTAAAACTTCCTCTACTTTCAGTTAATAGTTATGTAAATCTTGTAGCAAGTGATGATTCTAAATAAGAAAATCATAGCATAAGGAATGATTCCCATATATTTATTTAGTTGCTTCTAGAATGTAAAATGGTACCTGTGTTACAAAATTAAATTATACAGCAATGTGAAGAATGATGGAATTTTTGTATCTTGAGCAGTCGTAATGCCGGACAATGGGGACTGTGAGGGAGATGCTGGGTTATTCTGTGGTAGCAGTGGGAATCTCCAGAAAGGCACTTCTTTGGTGGGGAGTGAGAAGTTGGTGCTCCACAGATGACACCCCAACCTCTGGGAGCTACACCAAGGAGGTCGCCCAAAATGCCTGTCTTAAAAAAACAATGGGGCTGATGTCTAACTAAGGGACCCCAAGTGCTATGGGAAACTGAGACTTCTTAAAGGGCTCTCATGTGATCACACTTGTCCCGAGACCCAGTTAAAAAAAAATCCCAATAGTTTGAAAAGTGACCAGACTATCTGGGAAGCAGATTCACTTTCTAACCTAAAATGGTTGACTGGAAGGGTGAGGGCCAGTTGAAAAACTCCGCAGAAATGGAGCTGGCAGACCACATTACTGAGCTTCCTTTCTAACTTCTAAAGCAAGTGGTAGACCCATCCCCAGCTAAGCGGGAGGAGATGAGCAGTCACGGCAGTATCCCACTGCCTTGCTGAAGCAAGAGAGCTCAGGAGCTGCAACACTCCCTGGCTCCTTGGATGGGGCAGGCAAGTGGGGACGAGCACAGCATTGTCCCTCACCTTGGTGCTCTCTCACCTCCAACCTAAGCTGGAGAGCACGCACAGACAGGCCCCTCTCTGGTAGCACTGCTGAAGCCCTCAGGTGCATGCAGTCAAGGCACTGGTCCAAACGGCTATTTTCAAAACGACAAAATACAACAAGGGTTGGTGAGGATGTGGAGGAAAAGGAACCCTCCTATACTGTTGGCAGGAATGTAAATTAGTGCAGCTACTATGGAACAGAGTATGAAGATTCATCAAAAAATTAAAAATAGAACTACTGTATGACCCAGCAATTTCACATTGTGGTATTTACCCAAAGAAAATAAAATAACTAACTTGAAAAGACATATGTACTGCTATGGTCATTGCAGTATATATGTAATAGCCAAGGCATGAGAGCAACCTAAATGTTCTCTGATAGATGAATGGATAAAGGAGAGGTGGGACTGGAACTAGAGAGTGAGAATGCAGAATGAATGCAAATAGGCACAAAAACTTTCTGGGGTGATGGAAATGTTCTAAAATTAGGTTGTGGTGATGGCTGCACAACTTTGCAAATTTACTTAAAATGAGTGAAATTTATGGTATGTCAATTAAACCTAGATGATGCTATTGCAAAGTAAATTATACTTTTAGATACTCATTAGCACTAGAGTTTCAAATTAAAATGAGCAGGAGAGCATACATTCGAGAACATATAAAAATTCAAAATTTAGAGAATTCCTGGAAGAAAATTCTAAGAGATTATGAATCTACAAAATTTTATCTAAAATATATGTTGATGTCTTATATCAGTTGTTACTCTCCTTAAATTTTACGCTCTATGAGAATAGAAATCTTGACTTTCTTGCTCATTACTTTATTCCTGGCACTTAGAACTCAATAAATATTTGTTATCTGAATGAATGACATGATCCTCATCTGGGTGGTCCACCTCTGGAAGAGAAGTCTTCCATCCTCCCAGCTGTGGTTTGCAACCAGGATATGGATGCTGATAAGAATAAAGCAGGGAGCTGCAGAGGACCCATTCTATACATGGAGACATGTAAGGACGGGGAAAGCTAAACTGGGAGAGGATGAGGATATCAAACAATTCTAATTGTAAACAGATGGCATACTTGGACAATTTAAGTAGGAATCACAAGGATAGAACAGCAAACTGGGGCTAGCACATGGGAGGAGCTTCAGGAAAAGGGCCTGAGGTACAAGAGGGAAGACCTCCTGGAACCCAGAAGGAGAGAGTTGTACAGAGGAGGCCACCTTCAAAGGCCCTGTATCTTCTGGTCAAGGTCTTAGGGGCCAATGCTGTTACCACATGGAGAAAGCCAAGAAAACAAACACCCTGATCTCATTCTCCTTCCTCCTTCTGATGTTGGGGCTCTTAATTGTCCAACCCAAACAAAGGTCTGGGGTGACAGGGAGAGTCTGCTGAAGTGTCCACGTAACTCAATCTTCTACAGAAACATGGAGGAGAGAGGTGGAAAGTGAATGTTGGGTGCAAACGGAAGATACCCAGCGCGCCTTGTTCCACTTGAGTCTGGGTCTGACTGGAAGGAAGAAGGAATTGAGGTATAATGCAGAAGGTGAGGATGAACACTGGTTATCTAAATGCCTGCCTTAGTTCTGGGTGTGCTAGCGATGTGCTGGCACTGAGCTTTCGCATAAGCAACTAGTTACCACAGGAAACAGGAGGGGTGAAAGCAAGCAGGTGTTGATCTTTCCTGCACCAAACCTCACTAAGTTTGCGTTTCTAAATTATGCCCCTCTCTAAAAAAGCACAGCCATTTACTTTTTTCCCCCCTATAAGTAGAATAAATAGGTACTAAGAGAAAATAATAGATCTTGATTTAGGAGGTTTAGGGTAAACAGGAAGCTGGGGCTTAAGGCATGATGTGCCTCCTAGGCAATCAGCTTCTTTTAGGATTGATGTATTCATTCCTTAGGGCTTCTGTTAAAAATGACCACAAATGGGTGACTTAAAACAACAGAAATTTATTCTCTTACAGTTCTTGGGGCTAGAAATTTAAAAATCAAGTCATTGGAGAGGCCATCCTCCTTCCGAAGGCTCCAGGGAAGAATCCTTTCTTGCTGCTTCTTAGCTTCTAGTTGCTAGCAATTCTTGGGGTTCACTAGATTGGAACCACATTACTCCAAGTTCTGCCTCATCTTCATGTGGCTCTCTTCCCTCTCCGTGTGTCTATCTGTACCCAAACCTCACTCTTGTTGTAAGGAAGATATAGGTCATTGGATTCAGAACCCACCCTGATGGAGCATGCTTTATCTTCACATTGTTACACCTGCATACTATTTCTAAGGAAGATCGGAGTCACAGGAACCAGGAATGAGGACTTAATTAATGACAACAATATACTAATTTCACACTCACTATATCCTTTTTCTATATCCACTTTGTCTCATGTTTTTCAAATCTCTATACTGAAAGGCAGGAGGGGTAGGCATGACATACTAAGACCTGGATGAGCACGAACGCAGTGTGCTTTCTGTGCTCTCGATGTCATTTGACCCTCTGATGCCATCGGCCTTGAGCCTATCTCTTCTGTTTAATACGTAGCCTCTGACTAAAGTTATTCCTTCTTGGTTTAAAGTGACTGAATAACATATTAGCTACTCTGTGATATGAAAGAAATTCCAGTTTTAATTACTGGTTTAAAAATAAACATTTCATGACACTACTAGTTTAGTTATTGAATTGGTTAAAACCATCCAAATAATCATTTTAATAATATCAGTTCATACTCTTGATCATTCCTCTAAAGTTATATTAGTTATACATATGGTAAGTAAATAAATAACATGTGGTAACAGTAAATATCTTAAATATTGTATGGATATGTAGCCTCTTAAAACGTTTTCAGTTTTGAACAATGCAGGGCGCAGTCAACATGTAATGTTGTATTTAGTAATGTCATTTACGGCCTTGTGTTCAGATTCTTTAGGCTACCTGTGTACTCTAAAAATGTTTGTGAAATGACTGTATTGAAACATTTCAATTTATAGTTATATCTATGTTTTATTCCTAAACAATCAAGCCTTTTACTGACTTAAAACTAGAAGGCACTTACTTTTGAAGTACCGTCGAGAAGTAAGTAAATGTAGCAAGGTTTCAAAAGGAAGGAAGTCCTCTGAACATATAATTTTGATTAATGATCACTGGTATCAGTCAGGGTTCTTCACTGCAAATAACAGTATTCTTAACTCAAACTGGCCTTTGTTATAATAGGAATTTATTGTCTCCTGTAGCTAAAAATCTTCATAGACAGAAAAAGTTTCAGATAGATTTCACCAGGTTCTTGGTTTTATTTCTTGATGATTTTTCAGCACTTTCTTCTCTGTGAATTGCCTTTTCCCTCGGGCTGGCTTCCCTGCTTGATGTATGAAGGCTATGACCACTTCTGCCTACACACTTCATCCTGCGGGTCCAGAGGGCCAGGATGCCACCTTTCTCGAGTTCTCGCCAATAGGTCTGAGGCTCACGCTGTTTAGGGTCAGGATGCTCACATGCTCACTGTGAGCTATTCCTTCTGACAGGGGAATAAAACGTGCTGATTGCTTTAGGTAAACCAGAACCTACCCCAATCATTGGTGAGAGGTGGAAACTTGAATATAAATTAGAATAAGTCTTAAGAAAGAAGATGGCAGAAAAATCAATAATGTCCACAATAAATGTCCACCTTCCTTTTCAGTAGTGTTCCTTGATCTCTTTTTGGTGTGAATATCTCCCCAGAAAAATGCACATGACCAAATTTCTATACCATGTTTTCTTTTCACCTATTTTTGTTTTTCATTATTATAATAAGAACACTTAACTTTAGATCTACCCTCTTAATAAAAATACAAGTGCACAATGTGGTATTGTTAAGGACAGGCACAATGTTGTTCAGCAGAACTCTAGAATCTATTCATCTTAATTGAAACTTTATACTCATTCACCAACAACTCCTCATCTCCTCCTCCCCTCCGGGGCCTGGTAACCACTCGTCAACTCTTTCTATGAGTGCAACTATTTCAGATACCTCATGTAAGTAGAACAAACACTGCTGGTGGAAATGTAAACCGATACAGCAACTATACAAGGAAGTACTGATGTGCCTCAAAAAACTAAAACAAGCAGGAATTTATTGTCTCAGGTAATTAAAAATGATTCAGCAATCTCACTTTGGGGTATATATTCTGAAAATTAAAATTAGGATCTCAAAGAGAGATCTCCATTCCCGTGTTCTTTGCAGTATTATTCACAGTACCCCAGACATGGAGACAACTTAAATGCCCATTGAGGGATGGGTGGACAAATAAAATATGGTGTGTTATTCAGCCTTAGAAATGGAAATCTTGTCATATGCGACAATATGTATGAACCTGGAGGATCTTGGTCTCAATGAGGTAAGCCAGTCACAGAAGGACATGCATTTTATGATTCCACCTATATGGAGTATCTAAAAGAGTCAAACATATCTATTTTTACTTACATTTTTAAACAATTGTGTGCACTTTAGATAAAATCTCTGGCCAATGAAGGCAAGACTCTCATTCCTCCAACTGAAATGAAAAGTTTTTTCTCCCTGATAATCCATAATTTCTTAAGGATGCAGATGCATTTTTTCTCTCAATTTTTGCAAAATTCCTAAGCTTATTCTAGAAGTAAAATATAATTTAGAGAAATATATTTCTTCTCATTTATGCATGGCCTTGTTGAATAAGTATTTTTTTAATGTCAAAGTTGCATTACTTTGGGATATCTAACTTATTATGGTGACTCAATTTGCAAAATGTAGTAATATTATAATTTTAGCATTACTAAAGGTCTTTATTAAGCATTTTTAATCCAAAGCCTTAAAATAAAAAATTTAATTACATTGGCAGGAAAATCATTTCATTCATGTATAAAGTCTTACCCTAGACATAAATATGATAACTACATTTATGACAAGGACACTTATTCTGTGCAACAATTTAGGTTATTGTGAAGAGTACAAAATATTGAAGACAATGAAATTTTTTTTTCTCATAGGTCATATATTTAACAAATATCAATTATTTAGTGTGAGAGATATTTATCATTAATATAAAGATATTATATCTTTAGAATGCTTGCAATAATTTATTCTAAAGTCTCAAAGCTGGTTTTGACTGTATGTATTTTTTGAGGACAATAAAACCACTTAAGAAAAAGAAAACATATCTAGTGAATAGATAAGTCATACAACCATGAGTCAATACAAACTCATGTTGAGTTTTAAGAGTCTTTTTCTGAAACTAGTGGACTAAAGATGGTTGTGTATGCAAGGTTGCTGGAAGCTCAAAATAAAAATATTGCTTCTAGGATACTGAGGGTTTCCAGATGTCTTACAATGAATGTTAAAGATTTCTTCCTTTGATTTCATGTTGAAGCAACAAATGGAGAAGCTATAGCATACTTACATCAGATATATAGGTTGACTCATGAGTAAGTATTTTCCCATTCTTTAAGCTTGACAATACATCTGATTCTTTGGATATGCTAGCATAAATGGAATTCACTCAATATTTCTATGCCTTTATTTGACATTATACATTTACACCCATTTAGTCAATAAACTGTCCCCACCTGGGTTTTTCAGAAAGCAGAGACTGAGACAAAAGCTAGCACGCTGCTGTTTTCTCAGACACTGCGATCCCAGGGAGAAGTGAGAGAAGAGTAGGGAGGCTGGACAGCAGAGCGAACCCATGTAGAGGTACACAACCAATCCAGCTGCTTCTCAGTGTCACGGACAAGGTATTGCTTAATTTCACATGACTACTTTCTGACAGGCCATATAAGTGATCACTTCTCCAGACAGTCTAAATAAGGGAAAATGTGTTCACTGGCTTCTGTCTCTTCAGGGTGAGGTTGTCCATTTCCCTAACATTCCTGGGCTGCATATGCATGAGCATGAAGGGTGCTGAGGCATGTCATGGTTTGGTTTCAACACAAGAGCCCTGGAACAGAAGGTGAGGGGGCAGAGGATGGGAATGAAGCAAGCAGTTGTCAGGCTGTGCCCTACAAATCTGCCATGCAAACCTGGTCACTATGGTGGAAACTGTGGATAGAATAAAGACCAATCCTCAAGACTAGATTCCCAGAGGATCTAAAACTAAGAGGATTTAATCTGATACACATATTAAAGAGTTGTGTACCCTATTGTGATATATATACTATGTGCTCACAAAACTGGGGATATAGCAAGGAATAAAACAGAAAATGTTGCTGTCTTGTATGTTATATTCTGACATGCAGAGATTAGCAATAAAAATGTAATAATTAAATACCCTATTGTACAAGGTCTGTCCAGAAGGTATCCAGGCATATAATATGAAAAATAGAGACATTTATTGAAGAAGATACAAGATACAAGAAACGTTGCACATAGGACAATGATGGCTCTGTCCCTTTCAAAAGAACTTTGGGACACCACACAGTTCTCTCAATCGCCATCAGCTGCCCTGATGTATTTTCCCTAATCTCATCGACAGTCTGATATTTCTTCCATCAAAGGTGATTTCAGTTTTAGGAAAAGCCAGAAGTGAAGGGCATCAAATCTGAGCTGTAGTGGGGCTGAGTCATCTGGGTGATTTGGTGTCCCACCAAAATGCTCTGCACGAGACATGATGCATGAGTTGGTGCCTTGTTGTGGTGAAGCTGCCAATCACCAGTTGCCCATAGCTGCAGCCTTCTGAATTATCTGAACAGTTTCTGTGGAGGAGTGTTCAAGCTTAATGCATAATTTGGTGCAGATTCGTTGCTCCACTCAGTCATTTTGAATGCGATGGCCACACAGTACACATGCTCAGTCAATGCCATCTACTGCCCCACTGACTAGAACAGTGAAGTTATCATTGTTCACATATGTACATTCCAGTCCACTCTCCTTGGCTGCCAGGTTACATGGATGTCATGCAACCTGTTATTTTAACAATGGCTGAGCTTTTTCTGGACAGATCTTCTATGTTAAAAGATAAGTGCCGTGGAAAAAATTGTGCAGGTGAAGGAGTAGTAAGGAATTTTGGGCAGGTAGATTTCAATTTTGAATATTGAAATGACAAGGGCTGGCCTCATAAGAAGGTGACATTTGAGTAAAGGCAGCCAACATGCAATGCCTGGATATTAGAAAATTATGGAAGCTAGTGTGCCAGGAGTGGTGTGACAGATGGGGAGCAGGAGGGGTGAAGTCCAAGATGTAAAGCAGATCAGGAGGGATCTTAGAAGACACTGTAAAGACCTCAGTGAAAAGGAGAACCCTAGTAAGGCTTTGACCCAAAAAGTATTATATGAATTGTGTATTTTAGCTTTTGTCTTCTGTGTGGAGAACAGACAACAGGAGTAAGAAGTGGAAGCAGCAGTACTAGACAAAAGGCACCTACTTGGAGCATTCCAACTAACTTTATAGAATTGCATGGTTTGTTAAAATGAAAACAACTGATGACAAACTTTTTGATATTTAAATACTATTTGTATAGGGAGGAATAAATTAACATACCACATCATCATAAGTATGTGAGTTTTATTTTGTTAAATTTGGAATGTGATTTGATTATTGATAAACATGAAAGAAATTAATCAAATTTTTAAAATATGGATAGTACCTTGGAAAATAAACTATTGAATTCTCAGAGGATGTGGGTATTTTAAATATGATGTTAATTTTTCTTAAAAAATCTCTCAATGAAAAACAATTTGTTTCTGATAACTAATTTGTTGTTTAAAGTTCTTTGAAATTGAGTTTGAGTCTTTTGTGCCTATTCCCACTGAAAGATATTTTAGCATCAAGGACCATTATTAATGAAACTCAAGAAGTAAACTTAGGTTTGTGGTGTATTTTCTATTTAGTTTGTAAACAAAAGTGAGTTAAAATGTAAATTCTTTGTAATCTGATATAAAATAGAATGTAATATAGATTTTGAAAAATGTCCCTTTTTATTGTTGCTGCACAAATCACTGATGGCATCTCATTGAAAACATAGTTATAAATGATCAATATTGTTAATAGTTTAAATCATCCACA
Source organism: Tonatia bakeri (assembly GCA_004024845.1). Taxonomy (NCBI): domain Eukaryota; kingdom Metazoa; phylum Chordata; class Mammalia; order Chiroptera; family Phyllostomidae; genus Tonatia; species Tonatia bakeri. The sequence continues at coordinate 124,151 of PVIA01001333.1, read as the reverse complement.
ATTTGCATCATTATGGTAATTTCACCTATTTGAGAGGAAAACAAAAAAATTATACTTTGTCTGTAATTACTGAGGTAATTTTTCTAACAACTGAACACAGATTACTGACATCCTTGAAATATAAAATTTTTATTCTGACTCTTTTTCTGCATTTTTAACATTTCCAGTTTCTTGCAGAAAAGGCTGATATTTTGAAATGAGAAAATGTCATATACTATATTTTTCTGTATTTTGTTAGCTGATTTTCCCATAGCTTTTAGTTACTATTTCTCATTTCCTTTCTCCACTCTTGTTCTTTAAATAATTGTAAACTAATCAACATTAATGAGATTATATTTTAAATTATCCTTCTAATTAGTTATCCCTTTTTGAAATGTCATTAATCCCTTGAATTAATTATTTTTGTATGAATATGCATGATGTATTTTTCTAGGAAGTCCATCTAATTTAGTTTGCTGATTACACTGCTAATCACCTGGATAATTTTTGGTTATCCTCATCAAATAATGTTTATTGAGGTTGGTGTTTATGAAACAGTACTGTGACAGGTGCTGTAAGAACCTTCCATGCCTTCATGTACTATGACTCACACTTTCTAAGTCTATTTAATTTTCCACACTTTAATGTCTTTGTCCATAACTGGATACTTTAGTTTCAGTGAAAGGGCTTTTACTGGTTAGAAATTTCATTTCATAGTTTGAGTGGTTATCTATGATTTATTTCTCTAGAAAACTTCCTTTTCCTTTGGGATGCAAACTCACCTAGGAGTGCTTGGCCCCTCTGCTATCATATTCCCGCTACTACAACTCTCAAATCCATGTTATTTTCAGCCTGTTTATTTAGCAGGAGATTCATTGGCCAATGGGGTGGACATGTCACCCACACTTGGCTAATCAACATTCTTTTCTAGTTTTGTTTTCCCTTTGTTGGAAAAAACCCCCAAAACAATGCTATGAAAGAAGAGTTAAACACTACCAATTTTCCAGCCAGTAAGTGTTTCTGAATTTGTTATTTTTTCAATCTTTTTTTATTGTTGTTCAAATATAGTTGTTTCCATTTCCCCCCCAAGACTCCCCCCTACCCCAGCCATCCCCACCTCCCACCCTTGATCCCTACCCCTCTTTGGTTTTGTCCACGTGTCCTTTATACATGTTCCCAAAAAACTCTCCCTCTTTTCTATTCATTACCCTCTCCCACCTCCCCTCTGGTTACTGTCAATTTGTTCTTAATTTCAATGTCTCTGGTTATATTTTGCTTGCTTGTTTGTTTTGTTGATTAGGTTCCACTTATAGGTGAGATCATATGGTATTTGTCTTTCACTGCCTGGCTTATTTCACTTAGCATTTGTTATTTTGAAGTGAATGTGGATGCCATGCATTTTAACTAAGAAGTCATCTTATTTAGTTTACTGGTTGCACTGTTCTCTACCCAGCTAAAGGAACTGACCAGCAGATAATGACAGAATTAGAGATGTTCCATAAAAAGGCATTTTTAAATGTTTCCAGCTCTGGTTCTAGTCTTCTAAAACCAGGGTTTTTAATTGGTTTAGTTACATAAGGTAGCAAATTACTTATCTAAATTACTCCTGACTCAGTAATTTCCTACGTGGTTGGAATTCTTGATATAGTTAATCACATTATGGGCGTACACACACCAAGGCCAGAGTTCACATGTTGACTCCGTAGATGAAACTGAGCTGGGATGATCTACTGCTGCATTTTGCCTCAGCGTTATACCCTTACACTTAGTGAGAATCAGAGAAATATGACCTTTGACAAATGATACTCTGTTCATTCACTTTCCCCATCTGAAGGAAGGAACTGACATAACAAAGGAATTTTCAGCACTGGCAGGAGGATATTTAAAAAGTACTTTACACGCCATGGAAGAAAAGCACCAATAATAAAAAAGTCAAATAAATAATATATAACCCTTTATTCCTGACACAGTAGTTCTTTGCTCATGCTCCTACAATAATATTAAATCATTATTATCAGGAGACCTAAATTTATAAACCAAGTTTGGCCTCCAAGCAAGTTCACATTTGCCTTCCTAGGCAAGAATGTTGGCTTTTTTTCCTTACTTTTCTGCTTGCCTTGTAATTTAAAATTATACTCATAGTGTGGCAATAACCTTGTTATAGTCAGCTTTTAGAATTACTAGACATTTCCTAGGCATTAAATATCAACCCAAAGCCTCAGGTATATATTGGTTCATTTTAGAACCAACCCAATAATTTCAGTGAGAGAATGGAATGAATATTATTTTACTTGAAAACTAAAGAATTTATGTTCCAATAGTTTCAGATCATACTTGAGAATTAGTTCCCTTGGGTATAGTTTTTAGTTTTTCAATTGTTTTGGAGTAGAATATAAAAGAATAAAAGGTAAAGTACTAGCAGGCTTCTTCAATAAGACACCCCTTATTACTATAAAACTACCTTGGGCTAATTCCACACTAAAACTGTCAGAGCATGAAACTCAAAAAATTACATTTTTAAAAGACCTAAAATGCCAATTCTAAATCATAGTATAAATCATCAAAATAACACTGGAGTTTTAGAAATAACCAAAATATCAACTGTGATGAAACTTATGATATAAAACCATGAATATGTTATTTTCCATGATACCTTAGATTGTCATTTTTACAATTCCAGTATATGACGCATGTCATGCCTGCCAGTAAAGGACCTGGGACTTAGTAGTTATTTTAAAAATGTTCATTTAATGATTACATGAATGAAAGGAAAGGCATATTTCAAAGTTAATAAAGTCTTCTTGGTGCAAAATGTAATTATAAAATTTGGAATCATATGCTTCAGGGACACTGGTCCTTACATGTGAACTGCCCTTCATTGCTTTCCTTGATCTACACTTGGGCCCATGTTTTGGGCAAAATGGCTCACCAGAGGTTGTGATCTGGCTTATAAAATACCTGGGACAGATTAAGTGAAGGAAGGCTCTGTGAAAGCAGGAATTTTTGCCCACATAGTCAATTTCAGACAATGAACTGAGCATGTACAAAGGAGGCTCATTATATAGCTGATAAATATATGAATCAAGTAGGAAGTGGGCATAGCAAAAACATTTTCCAAATTGTGTTTAGGTGACTCAACGTGTTAGGAAGACATTACAAACCTGGAGTTTGAGATAAAACAAAATGAATGAGGCAAAATCTTGGATCTATAAAGGTTAATAAAGTACTGGGAAGAAATTCCATGGGCTTGGATAGATCTAAACCGGTTAAAGACTTTGCTATTATATCACTTTTGCTTTATTAAAATAGTCAGCATAAAATAAGCTTGAAAAATAACTGCATTAATATCTTTTCAACACTTTCAAATTAGCACAATAAAGGATTCTTCCCCCCTTGCTATGACAATATAACAGAGAATTTTATACTTTGTGGGCAGTTTGTCAAGAATGCTTACATTTCTTACATGCCTAATTCTCCTATGTACTAAAATTACCTAAAACTAAAAATTGTTTTTTTCTCAAATTTTCTAGTATCAAGCATTATATTACCAAAGAAAAAGGAGTCAATATTTAATTTTAAACCTCTTGTTAATAATAACAGATCTCTGCAAGAATTTACTGGAAGTGTATCACTGAGATGGGTATTGCAGATGTCATAAATGATGGCAAGACTGACATGGGCCCAAATGGAACATGTAATCTTTTGAAAGAGACAGGTAGAGGTAAGTAGAGAGGAAAAAAAGAAAATGCTGCTAAAATACAGAATAATGCATTATAAAACGCTGCGCTGACTACAGTCAGTGAGTATGCTCTATGGTACACACAACATCCTTCATTGGAAATTAAAGATTTTAGGTTAAAAGCATTGGTCTGGTTGTATAATTTTTATTATTAAACCATTAGGTTGCAGTAAGGAATCCCTTCAGTAAAGGTTCTCCCAGTTTACTGTTTAATGTACTATAAAAGAAGATGATGCAATATGCAATGATTAATTTCTTAAAAGGTTTTAGCCTGGACATATTCCCTAAAACCAAAATAAATTTCCTGTAAGAAAATAAAGGTCAAAATTTATTCTTATTTTGTGTTTGGAAACTACAGCAATCTCAATTTTTATGTGTAAACAGAATAAATATGTATTAACTGTGCTTACTTTTGGTATATTTCTGGTAGAGAAATGCAAATGAATCACCTTTGAAAACAGGATCCACATTGCATTTTCAGAGCCTGAGGAGACACATAACATTTCCCTAGATTATTTAATTATCAGAAAATTACCACCAATGGAATAAATGGTAGCATTTCAGACCTACTAAAAAAGATGTCTTTTATCTCTAAAATGACATAGATGGGGTAAAAAAAAGCAATTACTTGTCACTTTTGCAAAATTTATAATATTCAGCTTACTTTAAATGACAGATTTTTTCAAGGATTAGAAAATTAGCTTCTAAATAGGTCACAGCTTTTGCAAACAATTCGTTTTTGTTAGCAATATTCTCCATTAGTTCAAAAAGTCAAACTTCTATGATGTTAACTCTGATATGTCAGAAATTAATTTTTGTCTGATTAGTTCTATTTGGTGGGCCAAAAAGTCCCTTTAATTTTTTTCCATAAAATAAAAGACACATTTTTCATTTTCAACAATAACTTTTTGATTAGGGTATTTTGAGTATGTCGGCTATCTCCCATGTGCTAGGACATTGATTGTTCTCAGTTAATGTCTCCTCTTGATCGCTATCATCTTCCACTGGTCTACCCAACCATGGAGCATCACCCAGTGAGACCTTCAGCACAAAACTTCACCAATCACTTTTGAAACGTTAGATCAGTCACAGCTCCTTCTCCATACACTGCACAAATCTTTTCTTGCTTTTCAGTTGCGTTTTTAACTTTCTGGAAACAATAAAGCATAATGATATGACAAAAATGTTGCATATTTTCTCCCATCTTTGATATTAAAATGGATACACAAAAATTTACCAATTTTGATTTTTTTAAAATGCACTCTGATATGACAGCTGTCACAATACAATCTCGTAACATTGTTTTGAATGAAGTGAAAGACAACTAAGTGCTACTAGAGCCATCCTATGGAAAAAACAAACATTTTGGCAAACACAATAATTTATTTACAGGTGCCATTCATCCATCTATTCTTTCTCTAACTGATTGAAAAAGACTCAAGGTCTCCTTGAATATTAAATATTTGTTCTTATAGATATATTAATTGAATTTTAATATGGAAAATCAGGAAGAAGTACAGTATAAAGTAATAAATGATTGTCTTGAAAATGGTTCTAATTATATCTGCTATAATTTAGGTATGGAGCCTTTTTCTGATTTTGTTGAAACTATTTTTAAAATTTTCATTTCTATGTGAAATCGAATGGAATAAATCTTGTATTCACACTATGTTTTTCTAGTCCTTTCACTTCCACTTTCCCAGAGGGCTAGTTCACGCCTTGTCTTTCCTCAAAATTAGACTATCTGCTCTTTCATTGAGAGACAGTAGCTATGAAGAGAATTCCCATGAGCCAGCCAGCCACAAGCTGCCATGGATGATGACCTGCATTCCTCCCTAAGGCCAGCACCCTGCGAGGTCATTAGAGTCCATTGCATCAGCACATTCAGTAATATCACTCCACCATTCTCCGCTTTTTTTTACATAAATATTTTTCTATTTCTGGTGTACCATTCCCATCAGCATACAAACATGCTGTTACTGTGCTCATTTTAAAATAAACAAAAGAAGAAAAACCCCTTCTCTTTCCTCTGCCCACTACCAGTGCCCACCACCAGTGATCCCACCTATGCCTCCCTTAATGCCTCAGCAACGTCCGCTTATCCTCACTGACCTCTCCAGCTTTAGCTTTCCCATTCTAAATTCCTGCATTGTGAATTTGCTTGTTTCCACATTGTCTGCTCCCAAGGTTTCATAGCATTTGAACCACCCACCAGGCCACTTCCCTATATGGCCTCCCACTCTGCACGTCAGCGTCCTCTTCCCCACTGCCTGGCGGTCTCTCAGGCATCCTCCAGCTTTGGCTTGAACCTCACTTCCGCAGGGACCTGATCCTTTGGCTAGGTCACGCCCTGTTCAGGGGGTGTACACTTCTGCATCACAACACGTTCCAAGTAAATCAAGCATTCTGTACGAGTCTGATTTTTCCTGTTTTGTTACTGCTATATCCGTGGCACTCAACACAGGGCATGACCCTGGAGAGTCAGTTCAGAAATATTTGCATTTGAATGAATAAATGAAGAAAGAAAGAATTGAGGACACGCAGTACTGCTCGATAATATCATCAGTCTATCCATCTAAATAAACAGGTCGCAATAAAAATATAGCAATTTGGTTGTTAAGCATGATTTACAGATTCTTAGATTTTACAGGCCAGCATAATTTCTAACAATCTCTTCATTAAAATGTAAAACTCTACTATAAAAATTTCCTTCTTAACTATATGGAAATACAATGTTCCATTTAAAGCTCATTATATAAGTTGTGTCATACGAGTTGACTGAAGTAATGACAGGTCATCAATGTTTGTAACAAAATTTCACAGCATTCAAAATAAATGTCTGATTTCCTAAAAGTTTCTTTTTTATGGCAGATTTCCTTCATTGATATAATTTAAAAATATTTTATTTTTTATTTTAGAGAAAGGGGAAAGGAGGGAGAAAGAGAGGTCAAGAAAAATCGATGTGAGAGAGAAACAGCGATCTGTAGCCTTCCATACGGCCCCGGGGGGACCATGCCTGCAGACACGCCCTGACGGAGAATCACAATAGCAACCTTCAGGTTCCTGGGAGGAGGCCCAGCTACTAACTGAGCCACACTGGCTGGGCCTATTTAATCATAAAATTCAAATGTAAAAATTTCTCTTTCTCACTTTGTGGGGAAACTGTTATTTTCAAATAGGATAAAATATATGAAAAAGAAAGTGAACATACTTCCATTGGGTTTGACAGAAAGCTAGCACTTTAGGTTCCCACTTCACTTCTGTAAGTGGTAAAAAAAATCCCAACTCTTTCAGAAAGCCACTTAGCACTACTGCTTCTTTGAACTCTATTTTAATACAAAGTGCCTATTATGCATAAAAAAGGCCTTTGAACTACTGGCATCTTACACTTTTTTGGGGTGTGTGGGGGAGGCTGCTTTTGCAACCACTTCAAGAGAAGTAGCTAAACTATCAAAAGACATTGAAAATACCTAGAAAATAGAAAATATGCCTCTTTCTCCTTATACAGATTTCACAATTCCAAGGATTAAAAAGATTAATTCCATTTAAAAAATCTACAACATTTTTATTTCCACCCAGCAAGCCTTCATTCGTGTTCAGGCTGTTTGTAAATGTCTGTAACTCCAAAATACAGTTTGAAATCATCGCTCACCAACACATTAAGGCATTGTTTAATGGTCTGAAAATAATTCCACATCTAACAACAAAGTCAGCTACATGTTGACTGTCATTATTATTCAACCAATGTAAGCTCTACCTGAAAAAAAAAAAACCTTATCCACTTAATCATATTATTTTCCCATCCTGTGTTTTATTTAAACATATAATTCTCCTCTAAGTCATAAGCTAAACTCCTGAAAAGTCTCAGGATTTCACAGCAGACTCTTAATTTGTCTTTCTATTTCACAACCAGAGAATGACAAATTGATTACATTTAATTTTAGCTGAGCTTTATCATTGGCACTAAAAAGCCACTGTCCCCTTATGAATACGATTTAAAAAAAATGCAGAGACTCAGTGGTTTACTTTATAGGAATCTAAAATCAGAAGGATCAGGGTTTAATAGCCCATGTGAGAGACATTAAGTGCTAAAGGGCTCTGTTGTGATCAAGTTCAAACTCCCTTTCATGGACAAAACTGCGGTTCAAAGCTTGAGCAATGTTGTCAGCATCGCATCACCACCTGCACAATAATCATTGGCATCAGCTTTGTCCTAACAACTACCTGTTGTAAACCTACTATGTGGAAGATGTGGTATTCATGTAATGACCCATTTCATCTAATCCCTATTTTATCTAGAAAGTCAATAGTTAGAGCATCCTTGTTTTCGGTGACAAGGGTAAAAAATTTGTAGTTGGCTAGACCCAGGCTCACTTCAAGGTCTTCTCATCACACCAGGCTAAAAAGCACTATTGTGTTTTTAGGTGGTATCCACAGTGTCCATCAGGGGTAGCAAATTCACATGCTTCCTGGGCCTAGGCTGGTCACTTAGATGACTGAGGCAAGGTGCGTGTGAGGTTTTGGTGAAGCACAGCACACAGGTCCCTGGTACAGAAGCGACAGCTATTCAAGCTCCCGAGGGCTGCTGTGTGGGACTATGTATCCAAATGTACAGATTTTCTGACCTTTCATGACAGGCCGGAAACCTCTTAGGATATTCCTGTTTGCAAGCACACAAATGCATACACATTCTTCTGATTTTTGAAGGCAATCTAATTAATACACGTTTAACACAATATTGTGGGGACCAAGTACAATATCCGAAGGTACTTGCAACCTCTGCATTTAAAGAATTCTGAATAAATCTGAATACATATAAATGAATTGGCTCAGAGCAGATGCTGAAAACTTTTGTGTAGAGTAGGAATAATTCAGCTTCTACCACCTAACTCATAAGTTTGGGAAAGTGTTTCCAGGTAGTTTTCTTTCTCTTTGGTTTGTATTTGTGGAACCCTTAAAAGAACACCACCAGAGAACAAAGAACTGACTAGAAAATCACTGGGAACCTGTGCAGAAGAACAGATTTGACACCCTTCTCTCCAGGATACAAGCGGCCGGAGAAGGAAAGCCCAAAGACAGGAATAGGGCAGCCTCCCCTCTGTCTTGGCAGGCCTGCTTCTCTCAGAGGGAGGCAGCAAAGAAGCAAAAAAAGACTTTCTTAGCTTAGCTTTGACTATTTAAAAAATACGAGCACTTGGAAAGTAGGATGTATTTGAAAATTTGAATAGTAAATTGGGTAAATTTTCTGAAGAAGGTGGATTTTTCCGAAGAAGTGACTGCTTTCCCTCCGAGGGCCAGGCTACCACCCTTGACCTGCTTAGGTAGCAGGCATGCTTCCTGCAAGGGTATGCTGGGGAAGGACTTACCAATCAGGCCGAGAAAGCAGTCCTTTCATTCCTCTGAAATGCCCCAACAAACTTTCTGTGACCATTAAAAGAAATCTGGTCTGGGATGAACCAAGTGACCACAGTTTGTCTAAATATGGAGATATTTTCTCCTTCCATTGTGAGTTTCCTCTTCCACTTCATTGGATCAACGTGTGTTGATAGTGCTTTTCTTTCCATTACTTTATCCAAAATTATCCTTACTTTGTACTTTGTTTCTGACTCGTCTGTGGTATCTAGGAATCCCACAGTGAAGAACCACTTTTCTCAAATCTTATCCTTCTAAAATCTGCTAATGGTGTCTAGAGCAATACAGAAAATAAAACAACTTAATTCTTAAGCTACTGTGCTAAAATTAAACTGTATTGCAACTACTCTAGAGAAATCTTTGTAGTACTGGTAAGATTTCATGTCTGTTTGTTGGAAAACATTTGAAATACAAACAGAAATTGTTTGTATTTAAAGATTTAGTAAATGGTTCAATGGATATTCTTGTTTCATCAACAATTGCATGTGGGAAATAGCCTTTTTGCTCCTTAGTAGAGACATCTGGCTTTCTTCCTTTGATTCAGCATGAACTCTTAAAAGACAAAGTAACTAAACAAATTGTTTTCTTAAATTTCACTTAATCTCTGTGTTTAAAAAAGAATTTATTTCTTCATAAATAATATAGAACATTTGAACTTTTTTGACTTTTTTATATTGATAATAACTGGAATTAGAATCTTAAATACTTGCCAATTTTGAAAAAAAATAATGTAATATTGGAAATGTTCCTATAACATACAGAGTAATGAATTAAGATGGTAATACTAAGTGCAAAGAGAATCTTATAACAATGGACATTATTTTCTACTTAAATAGCTCAAATTTCTTTTGATTGATTGATTTTTATTTACGCTTTACCTGTTTTTAAGGTTTCACCCAAATATCTGACCATATGAAGCTATACAGATAAAATCAATGTCATCTTTTTTGCCTCCTCAATAACTTACAGGTTACATCCATTTCTTTACAATTTGTCTCCATATTTGGTTTTAGCTTGGAGAAAATTTACAGAGAATTTCAGCAGTGTGAACTTGAACAACTAAATTAATTTCATGTTTAAAAATCATTTATTTATAGGCAGAGGTGAAGGGAGGGAGAGAGAGGGAGAGAAACATCAATGTGTGGTTGCCTCTTGCACACACCTACTGGGGACCTGGCCGGTAACCTAGGTGTGTGTGCCTTGAATGGGAATTGAATCAGATATCCTTTGGTTTGCAGGCCAGTGCTCAATCCACTGAGGCACACAAGCCAGGGCTAAATTAATTTTCTTGAGCATCACTGTACTTTGATATGAACTGGATGCAATTATTCCTCTATCTCAATGGGCTAGAGTTACAAAATTTAGCAAATAGAAATATAAGTCAGTATGAATTTCAAATAATTTTTTAGTATAAGTCCCAATCATTTTTTAGTATAAGTATGTCCCAAACATTGCAGGAACATATTTTGCTGAAAAATGATTAGCTGTTCACGAGAAATCCAAATTTAATTGGCTCTGCCTTATCTCTGACCACCCCTACATGGAGCTGTTTTGGGAGTCAAATCAGATGACTTATCTAAAATGGCTGACAAATGATAAATACTTAATACTTTGTCATGCCTAATCGTGTGAACTATTAAAGAAACATGACTTCAATTAGATCAATTCTTTGTATACCGTATCTGATGAAGAGCCTGATATATTTTAAGTACATTAGTAAGTGTGTGAAATGCAGAATAAATGGTGTGTGTGTGTGTACCTATGCTCGGGGACTGTAATGGAGGATTAGTTAGTATAAAAAGGGGAAATTAATACAGCATGGAAAACTTATGTTGTACTCCCTTTTATCTACATATTTAATCATCATTTGAGCATTATTTTACATAATTAGAGACTTATAAAGACCTTGGTAGATATTCTTGTTCATTCTTCTTTCTGTAGAGAATATTACACATGAACAGTATTGGGATGACAATAATCTTCAACATTGTCAAAGACTCCAGTAACTAAATTTTAAGTTTCCTTAATGTTTTCTCACTTTCAAGACTGCAATAACTTGAGTTACCATATTTTTTGGACCGTAAGATGCATCTAGGTTTTAGAGGAGGAAAATAGGAAAAAAAAATTTGAAGCCAAAAATGTGGTAAAATATTTAATAACATAAATAACATAATATTTCACCAACATAAATGCAAACCTACATTCGGACCATAAGATGCACCCCTATTTTCCTCCCAAATTTGGGGGGAAGTGTGTCTTACATTCTGAAAAATATAGTACATTTATGTTCTGTTTTGAGAGTAGCTGTCTTAACACCAGTTTTAACATTCTTTGTATATATTTATGAAAGTTATATAAAAATATATGTAAATACATTGAATGTATTTATAATGAATACAGATAACACATGCAAAGCATGGTACTAGGGAAGGGGTTCAGCAAACCAAATTTGGTCTACAACCTGGTTTTGTATGGCCCACCCATGAGCAAAGAATGATTTTTACATTTTGAAGTGTTTGAGGAGAAAAAATCTAAAGAAGAATTGTAATTTGTGAGATGTAAAAAACATATGAAACCCAAACTAAATAAAGTTTTATTGGAACACAGCAATGGCTACACATCCATTTGTTGACATATTGTCTGTGGCTGTTGTAGCATTATATGTTGGTTAGTTTCATGCGTTCGCTTTGCTAGGCTATAATATTCAGCTATTCAACCAAACACTAATCTAGGCATTTTGTAGATCTGGTTAGCATCTAGAATCAATTGACTTTAAAGGAAATCAGCTTCCATAATGTGGGTGGGCTCATCACACCAATGGAACATCTTTAGAGCAATACTGAGGTTTCCTGGAAGAGAGAAAGTCTGTCTCAAGACTGCAGATAGTTACAAGTTTTGATGAGATATTTTGTTTTCCCACATACCCAGTGCTAAATTTTGAAAGATACAATTTTTCTTGTTATCACACACACATTTTTGTGTGTCTTTGTGTGAGTATATGCTGGGGTTTCTAGTTTACCCTTAGGCTGAAGGTATACCCTTAGGATTCCAGCTTTATTTGTAGATGGAGCAATCTGATATTTGATTCTACACTGAAAACATGTCCTGAGCTTTGTTTCCTGTTTCCATGTGTAATTCCTGCCAGTTTGAGAAACTCAAGTTTATTAGTTGAGCAAATTTTGCAAAGTGAAAGTCATTTTAGTTGTTTACCTCTCTGGATTTTCAAGTTAACTTAGCTTCTGGTTTCTGTGTATTTCTTTCTTATTCATTGAAATAATAAGAAATGATTTTTCTATGGTTTTCTCCATTGTTTGTAGTTTAGTTTATCATATCATCAGAATCAACATTTCCTTTAATATCTAGAGATATATGTGTATATAGCTAGCTGTTTTACTTTTTTATTTATTAGTGCCTAAAGGTTTGTGATGATCACATTAAAAATATACAGTGCATCACTTATCATGACATAGAATCACTCTTTAATTTATTTAGGGGTTTTAACTTTAAATTCCACCTTGTTTAGCATTGATTTTACCCTTTCAACTTTCCACATCAGCCATATATTTCTTTGCCTCTACTTTAATTCTTTAACTTTTACTTTCTAATAAATATCAAAAAAGTTTCCAGAGGAGAGAGAAGAGGGAGTTTCAGGGGAAAGGGGGAAGGGTTTATAAGAACAAAGTTAAAAGACACATGGATAAAAACTAGGGGGAGGGTGATAATGGGAGGGAAGTTGGGAGGGAGGGGTGGGTGTGCTGGATTGGGAGTAAAGGGGAGAAAACTGTACTTGAAGAATGATTAAAATAAAATTTAAAAAAAAGTTTTATAGCCGGGCTTTGACTCCTCATGAGGGAATTAAGTTCATATATATTTACCTTACTGAATTAAAATGTTTAATTTTATTTCCTTTATTGTGCTCCATTATTTATTTTATAATATTTCTTTACTGTTAATCTCACTTGTTTTGCTAATTTTATTAGGTTGCTAGGCATTTACATTTTTCCTTTGTTAATTTGTAGATTCTGTTTTGAGTTTACATTTCAGTCTTTTTCACTTTCCATGAGTTTTTAAATCAAGCACACATTTCTATTTTGCTCTCTTCCTAACAAAAATTTTATCCTCTCCAATAAAAATACTGCTTTCAAATCCTTGCATATCTTAACATAAAATGCAACTGCTAAAATACTTTTACTTCTCTCCCACCCTCTTCTCCCATTCTTCATTTTATTAAAAGCATTTGTAGTTTATAGTTTCCCACTCTAATTCTATGTCCAGCATGTGGATTATCACTGCCTGAAGACCAACTTATGTCTTCTCCTAGGTTAGGGTTAGGGTTAGGACTTTCCACCTCCCAAAACCATAAGAAAATAAATAAATTTCTGTTGTTTAGACCACCCAGTCAATGGTATTTTGCTATGCCAGTCCAAGTGGACTAATACACAGACTTGAGAATTACATGGAAGTTAATTCAAAATGGCTTATAAACATAAATGTAAACACAAAACTTTAAAACTTCTAGAAGATGACATAAAAATTCAGGTGACCTTGGATTTGGTTGTAAGTCTTCAAAAAGGCACAGTCCATGAAAGAAAAAGTTGGTAAGTTGAACTACACTAAAACTAAAAACTGTTCTGTAAATATACCATTAAGAGAGGAAAAGACAACCTGCGTATTTGAAGAAAATATTTGTACAACACATATGTGATAAAGGACTCATATTCACAGTAAGCAAAGGATTCTTAAAACTTAATAATAAGAAAACAAACAACCCAATTATAAAATGGGCAAAAGATTCGAATAGACAGCTCAGCTCACCACAGAATGCATACAAGTGACAAATAGGCATATGAAAAGAAGCTCAACATCATATGCCATTAAGGATTTGCAAATTAAAACAAGGAGATACCACACATACTTGTTAGAATGTCAATACCCCTCCAAAAAACCTTCATAATTTCAGATGCTGGTATGGATGTGGAACTCTAATTCATTGCTGGTAGGAATAAGAAATGGTATTGTCACATTGGAAAACAATTCTGTAGATTTTTACAAAGCAAAACATAGTTTTATTATATGATCCAGCAATTGTGCTCCTAAGTATTTACCCATGTGAATTAGAAATTTATGTCCATGCAAAATCCTCTACATGAATGGTTATTGCAGGTTTTTCATAACTGCCCCAAACAACCAAGATGTCTCTTAATAGGTGAGTGGATAAACAAACCATGTATACCCATACAATGGAAACTTATTCAACGATTTTAAAAATGAGCCACTAAGCAACACCAAGATATAAAGGGACCCTAAATGCATATTGCTAACTGAGAGAAGTCAGTCTGAAAAGGTACATGCTATATGATTCACACTATGTGACATGAAAAAGAAAAAAACTGTATAGACAGTAAAAAAACAAAACAAAACAAAACCAACAACCATGGTTGCTATGAGTTTATGGAGATGGGTGGAGATATAAATAGGTTTAGCACAGCAGAATTTTAGGATGGTAAAATTATTCTATATGATACTTTGATGGTGGATACATGACATTATGAATTTGGCAAAATATGCAGAACTGTGCAACACAGAGTGAACACCAATGTATATTATCTACTTCAGTTAATAATAGCATATCAACATTGGCTCATCAATGATAAATGTACTGTGATAATGCAAGATGCTAATAAAAGCAGAAACTGTATATGAGAGTTAGGGTGTCTGCACTCTTTGCCTAATAAAAGTAAAAACAGCCCAGGAAAAATGAAAAATATATGTAATATATACTAGCCTATGGCAACTAAAGGAAAGAAACACCAAAAAGGAAGAGGGGATAGTGTGCGATCCTGTCCTATCTTTTCCTGAGATGTGTTGAGATGGGTGTCAGACTTTGAGTTTACCATAGTTCAGAATTCATGGCAGTGCTCCAGTGTGGAGGCACCCTGAATGGTGGGTCATGTTGGCTGATGGTCCATGAATGGACCTTTGTGGCTGGGAAAGTGAAATTTCAAGGCTCCTCATTTGTAAGTGCCTCTTTCATTACTGTGCTCCTAAATCAAAATTTATAATTTTCTATTATTTTTTAAGGCATCCCTTCTCTGAAAATTATCTAAGCTTTAGTCCCCAGAAATCCTAGAAAGGATAGATAAAAGAGAGTAATAAATAAATATTCTGGCCTTAGATAAGAAAAGTAAGGAGGTACAGGAAGCACTTAATTTACACTTTGTTCATATGGGTCTTTTTTTGTCTGTTAATCATATTTTTTAATGTTTTGCCAGGTGAAAACTGCTCAGATTGATCTATCTCCCTAGGAATTCACCAAATTCTGGAATTCCCTGGGATCTGAAAGATGAAAGCCAATATGATTCCGATTAAAGCAGATCACGAGCTTCTTGAATAATAATTCACAACATGTTAGTATAGCTTTTGCCACATGACGGAGAGCTGACATATTAATAGGTAACTTTGCAGTACTATACATTCCAGCCAGGACAGAATATTATCTGAAACAAAAGATAAGCAGTTGTCTCGTACCACCTTTTGTTTGCTTGTTTCCCTTTCATTCCGTGTGAGAGTAATTAGAAGCACTTACTCTAGTATTTGAGAGAAACAGAAGGTCTATAAATACCAGTCAGATATTTTTATGAGCTTCTCTGCTTCTCTAAATGAATCATATGTGGGGCAAATGGTGAGCTATTAGTCAATATGCTGGGGCTAATGGGGCTTTAAATAAAATGGTAACATAGCCTTAGAAACTAAATGTTTCTAAATTCAAGGAATGGTTTGTCTTTACCAAGGAAAATAATATTTTCCTGCACAGGAGTGGAATTATCAGTATGCACCTTCGCTTCCTGAGAGTGCCATATAACAATGTCTTAACCATTAAAATTAATGACCTGGAATAGAAGAGGCTTAAATAGCCCTATTAAAAGGCTGAAAAAAATTCTATCAACTCTCAAAAAGAGTGAAGTAGATGTTGCACTTATCTAAAAAAGATACACTTAATGGGACAAAAAAAGTGCCAAGTTACATTGAATCTAAAATGTTTTTAAACTATTTTTAATTCAAAAACATCTGAATTGTTAAGGACAGCTTCACAGGAACTTTAAAGTAATAGACATGTCATTTTAAAGATCTCATTTTGTTAGTGAAACTAGCGAAATGAACACATATGAACAGTGTTCAGCTAGACCAGTGGTTCTCAACTGGGAGAGATTTTGCACTCTAGGGGACAGTCGGTAATGTCTGGATACATTTTTGGTGGTCAAAACTGGGGGGCAGAGCTAGTAAGTACAAGATGCTAAACATCCTACAATGAACAGGAGAGCCCAGCCAAGGAATGTCAATAGTGCCAAGGTTGAAAATTTCTGGGAGAGACAAACTTCTGCAAGTAAGTATCAGGGTGTATCAAGAAGTACCAATGGTTTTGGACTCCCTTCTTATTCATTCACGTCCCATATAACCTCAAAAGTCCTTGCAGGCCACTGTCAGTGTGAGGACTAGATCTCCTCTGGGTGCTTTCGTTTGCTGTGTTCCTTACACAGGGTGAACTGCTAAGTTCAGTCCTAGAACTGAAGGTGGCTTTCAAAATTTCATGCCTGGACTTGTTTATGAGAATGATCTCTTTAAAACATGCTCTTGGAAGATGGAAGGAGTATAGAATGTCACATGAAATTCATTGTTTATTTATTAGGAAAAAAACAAATGAAGTAAGAAACAACCATTTCCTATTTCAAGAACAACAACTAAAATTTGTTTTAGAAATTAGTATCCACAACTTGGCAATATTCAAACATGAAAATGCATTAGGCGTGTAGGAAGCAGCAGACATAATAGGACAGATTATTGACAGAACTTGCAGTGAGTTGAATTCTGGCCCATCAGAAGATATATCTACTTGTAACTTGAAAATGTAATGTTTTGAAAAAGAACCTCAGCAGATGTAATTAAGGTAGAATCTTGAGAGAAGATCATCCTGATGAGAGTGAGCCTTAAATCTAATAGTAAACTTCCCTGTAGGAGAAGAGAAGGGGAAAGGACACATAGAAGGGGTCAGCAATGGGATGATGAAGGCAGACTGGAGTTATTTAGCCCTAAGTCAAGGAATGCTCGAAGCCACCAGAAGCTGGCCATGTTCTTCCCATAAAGTCTTCAGAGGGACGGTGGTCCTGCCCACACATTAGTTTTAGATTTCTGGCCTCCAAAACGGTGAGAGAATATGTTTCTATTTTTTTTTAAGCCACCCTGTTGTGGTAATTTGTTATGACAGCCCTAGTACTGGCATATTATTGAAGTCAAAGACCTGGAAGACATGAGGGGCACACCCAGAATGTGCTTTAGGTTTAGGCAGCCATGAAATCTGAAAGACTAACATTCCAATAATCCCAGGTCATTTGAAAGAATGTTGATAAAGGCAGAAATGAGTGCTAGAATGTGAGTGCTAGAATGCTAGAACTTCCACTATGAAGGTGTGGAACTGCTAAGTCACAGGGTAGCCTTATGTTTAGAATGATTCAGGGCCTCTGAAGCCCAGCATCCATTTTACTCATTGGAAGTCAATGTATTGATAGCTCACGCATGCATACTTCTGCAAAATTTACCAAGTTTTTCTGAAAGTCTTCAGGTTGAAAACATTATAATTACAGTTAATAGAAGATGAAAAGCAATGGAGAGGCAGCAAAAACTGTACTCTAGAAAATACTGAGTAATGAGCTGAAACAATTAAAAAACTATACCAATAGCTACTATAAATATATTTGCCTTGTTATAGATCTCAGGGCAAACCTATTTATAGTAGTTGTTGATATAGTTTTATTACCACAGGAAGCACTCCATAAATTATTATTGAATGGATAAGTTTTTGAATGATGAACAAGTGCTTTGGGGGAGAAAAGTTTATACACAGTTTTTTATCCAACAAATTTCATATTAAAGCTATGATGACATGATTATTAGTAACCATTTTTCTTAAAATGCATTAGTATTCCCAACATGTTGTATAAATTCCAAGACTATTTTCTTTCTAAATCAAAAATTAAATAACATTTGACTATATACTAAAATAAATAATTTGAGGGTAAAATATGTCATTGAATATTTAAGATATTTAAATAATCTACAATATATAATCAAAAGACACAAAGATAAAAATAATTTATTAGTCTCTTATGGAAATATATGCATTAGTGTATTAATAATTATTTATGAGATTTCACGTTATTTATATTGAAGGTGGTTGCTTCAAACCAATGTTCTTTGAGTATTCAATTTTATTTTAGAGACAAAAGCACTTGCAGACACTTTGGTAGAAGGTCTGGCAGCTAAGCCTACCCCATGACTTAGCAACTTGACTCTTGGGAATTTATACAAAGAAGTAAAAATACATGTTTCTAAAAAGACTTTTATAAAAATATCATAGTAGCTTTCTCTGTGGTAGCAAAACAACAGAAACAGCCCAGGTGTCCACCAATGGGAGGGAGAGGGCATACAATAAAATATTACTCCAGCATAAAAAAATAATAAATTACTTGAGATATTAAAAATCATAAACTAATCTCAAACACATGCTGAGAGAAAAAGCTTTATAAAACATTATAGTACATACATACTGTATGACTCTTAGTAGATAAAGTTCAAGAACAAGTAAAACTAATTTATGCTGAAAAAAAGTCACAACAGTTGTTGCTTCCAGAGCGTCAGTGGGGAGAAAGGATTCGTTGTGAATGAATACATGGAGAGTTTTTGAGATAATATTCTGTTTCATAGTGGTTTGCATTTTACAGGAGTATGCAATTGGCAAAATTCAGATAATGTTACAACTAAGATTTGAGTATTTTATTTTTTTATCTTAAAAGAAAGAAAAAATGGGCAAGCAAATATTGAATTTTAATAATATGCATGTTACAGTGTTTAGGAGTATAGGGTACTGATATATACAATTTGAAATATATCAAAAAATAGACTGAAGGACTGATTGAGGATGGATATATATGTAACAAAACATACATGACAAATGTTAATGATACAGTCTACATGGTGGTAATACAGGTATTAAAATTCTTCAGTTCTGTAGCTTGAAAATTTTCATAATAAAATGTAGAAAAACATTTAAAGCACTTTTCAAGCTCACACTGCATTTTCTAATTAACATTCACAGTAGGACTGCTTAAAAATCATTTAAAATATTTTATTTCCATAGAAACAAAATTTTGCATAATTCTATTTCACTACAAACTTTTATTCAATTTGGTTTGTCTGTTTATTAAGATTGGCCATATTTTTGCTATTCCTTTGTGGTTTCCAGTTTTTAAATTATAATTGGGCAATATGTTTTGATCTTCATAATCACAGTTAATTTTAGAAATATATACTACATTACAAAATTTCTTGGCTAAATAGTTGAATCATTAGCCAGATGATGATGATCTGATAGATTTCAATTTGAGCCCTTTCATGAGGCCACTGGAAGCAATTTGTGTGAAACCAGGATGAAATGGGAAATCTGCAGGGAGTCAACGTTCTCTCTCTTGCAATTCCACTAACCAGAACATACTTATAATGATCTAGATTTAAATATTAATTCCCCTTTATGTAATGATACAGAAATATGTATAAAGTTCCTTTCAGTGCATTTTATGAACTAATTAGAGTCAACCCAGTCATTAAATCATACAGGCGCTTGGAGATCCTGATATTCCCTAGAATGATTTGAAGACACCATGTGATGCTGAAACACTGCAGATCAACTTCTCACAATCTCATGTTATCAGTAACATTTGATGGTGTGTTTTCAGAGAAAACACGGGTTCTGAGAGGGAATTGGTTTAGAAAGTTCTCTCTTTCTCTCTCCCACTCCCTTCTTCTCTCTCTTTTTCATTCTTAGTCAACAAGAACTTACAAATGGCCTTCAACTGGTTATTCAAATTATACTGTGCTTCTCAGAGAAAGAGTTTCACGAACAGGCATTTGAAGGACTTGTTACTTGAGGAGTGTGATCTGTATAAACCTAGGCTATTATTTTGAAGGATTATTTGGTATATTAACCCCCCCTAAATAAAAATGCACTCAATAAGACCTATTTTTAAAAATAAAAACTCAAAGCATTTTATTGTCTTCTTTAAAGATGTGGTGTGTGTGTGTGTGTGTATATGCATACCATATTTTATATATGCACATTATATATGTACTTATATATGCACACTCTATATGTACTTATATATGTACTTATGTGTGTACTTATATAGGTACACACACACACACACACACACACACACACTATGGAACACTAATCTGCCACAAGAAAAGATGAAATACTATCATTTGAGACAACATGGATGGACATTGAGAATATTATGCTAAGTGAAATAAGTCCATCAGAAAAACCTAAGAATCATATGATATCCTTCAAATGTGAGATATCAAATTGCAACTCATGGGCACAGACAACAGTATGGTGGTCACCAGTGGGAAGTGGGTAGTAAAGGGTAAAGAGGGCCAAATATATGGTGTTGGAGGATGATTTGACTTTGGGTGGTGGGCACATAATGCAATATACAGGTGATGTATTATAAAAATGTATACTTGGAACCTATATGATTATATTAACCAATGTCATCCTAATACATTTAATAAAAACACTAAAGAAAACATTAAAAATTTTATCTTTTTTAAAGAAAACAAAATTTATTTTAAAAATTTAATTTAATTTTGTACTTAACAAATGGAATTTATAGATTATGACCATACACTAACATTTGGTGTAATTCTTAAAATTTGCATAATACAATATAACAATATTCGTGACACACTTTATTTTTCACATTGTATTTCATTTATCTTTGTAAAAAGTATTTTTGGACTTCATAAGTCTTCCCCAAAGTCCTCTCTTAATACAGAATTGTTCAAATAATTTTTGTTTGAAGAACATCTCCTGTCATAAAACTTATTTTTGATTACCTAATTCTAACGGATCGTTATGTGGTTGATATCTGCCAGATTGCCATTGGGCAAGGATATTTAATGTAATAATTGACTTTATGGGATTCTGTGACTTTTGTCCTAATTGCAACTTCACTTTAAAATAGATTTCTTTATCTTTAACTTATATGACAATCAAAGGGAAAGACTACAACACCTGAAGATGTGATCTTGATTGGTCATAATAGACAAACATCCAGCATGGAAGGATGAGTGGGTGATCCTGTTAACTAGTGAATATAGTTACACCATGGCAATCTCAACTGTCTTATATGTTATATTGAATGTGGGAAACCCAGATCGTGTCCACTTAAATAATATATATTTACTAAAGGAGGTGTCTGTTGATATGTTTCACTGTTAAATATAATTAATGTAGTTGATAATGGCTGATTAGACCAGGAAGAATTTACACAATAGCTACTTAATCACTTTAAACCTGATTATCTGAAGGAGACTGTATGAAGTTTAGGGAGATATGAGAAAATACAGGGAAGAAAATGGACCGTGTCTAGAAAACAGGCAGAATTCATCAATTTTTTTCAAATGTCAGATTTATGCCAAATTTCAAATACTGTTTTTACACATTAAGAAAGCATGTAGAGATGTTGAGATTTTTCTGTCATTCTCCAAACGGTGCACTGTGGGGCAAAAACCTGTTATAGAAAGACACTAACTTTGCATCAGCATTTTTTGCTCATGGGTTCCACCCAGTCATCTCTCTGTGAGAATCTTCTGTCATTTTTGTGTGTGAGTATTATGTAATCAGCATTTATAGTAGAACTTTTCTGTCTGATTTCTTCCACTATTGGTTATAATATTATGCAGTCTTTGAAAAAGCCATTTATGTATTTTGGATTATCTTAAAGCCATTTTGTGGAATATTAAACATGTATTTTATTACATTATTACACAGCTAAAACAGCACATTATACTTTAGAAGTAGTAAATATTAGTACATGAAATTAAACTCTCTCTAGAATCTCTTCACTTATTCATTAACATGTCAGACTTCCCCTGGTTATTCTTTGAGAGAATTAGGTACAGAGGTGAAGCAAAAGAGATGGCATATTATGGTAACTTTAAATGATTTTTCAAATAAAGATCTGAATTTTAGATAACCTGGGGTAAATTTTAAGGCTAAAATTATAGAAAAAAAGATTTGAAATAGTAGTATAAAGTAAAAGAAATATAAAATCAGTCATTTCAGTGTGTGATAGCATTTTGGGTTATATTTGTACTTATATTTAATTTCTCTCAATGAGGTATATTAATGTGATTTTATGAATTTTTGAAAGTGATGATAGTTAATTTTATTGAGATGTATTTGCAACCATCACTATAGATAAAAGGCGAAGGAAAGTAGGAATAAATGTGTAAAAATTACATCGAAATCAGAAAAAAGAGTATTAATCTTCTTAGGTGCCCATTCCACTAGAAATTGCTCACATTAAGCATTAAGTAAATGTTTTTGAGTAGGTGAATGCGTGGTTACATTGATAAATGCACATTAAGTCCTTTGGCAAGGAAATGCCTAGTTCACTTCATGTCCTATCTTACCGCTTCTCTATTGTACTACATCTATTTTCCATTGACATTTCAGCATTGAGAGAATGTTTTTACTATCTAAAAATAATTAACAAGTCATGCAAATACTAAGAGAATCAAATTCTGTTTAATAATTACCATATCAATTGTCATGTGAGAAGCTACTCCTTAAGGTCATATTTCTTAAAATTCTAAAGTTATAAAAAAATTGACAGATTTGGCAATTAAGGATTAATTCTATCATTCTATAAATACATATTTTTCTAATAAATATATGCTATATAAATAGCACAAGGTTTACACTTCAAGCAGAAGAAAAATGAGATATTTTAGTGGTCACTTGTTGAAATTCTCTTTCTCTCTCTTTTAAAAAATTTAATCTTTATTGTATTTTTCTCCCACTACTATTTAGTCTCCTCTTATTCCTTCCACCCAGCAACCACCACACCGTCGTCCATGTCCATGAGTCCTTTTTCCTTTTTGCTCAATCCTCCACCCCTAACCTCCCCACCCCCACCTTAGCTATCATCTGCTCTCCACTCTGAGTCTGTCCCCATTTTCCTCGTTTGTTTAGTTTCTTCATTAGATTCCACAATTTAATGAAGTCATATGGTATTTGTCTTTCTCTGACTGGCTTATTTCAATTAGCATGTTTTCCAGGGGTATCCATACTGTGACAAAGGGTAAAATTTTCTTCTTTTTTATAGTTGAGTAGTATTTCATTGTGTAGATGTCCCATAGTTATTCTACCAACTCATTTACCGATGGGCATTTGGGCCGCTTCCATCTCTTGGTTATTGTAAATAACATTACAATGAACATAGGGCTGCTTCTGTTCTTTCAAATTAGTGTTTTGGGTTCTTTCAGATATATTTCCAGAAATGGGATAGCTGGGTCTAAAGGCCGATCCACTTTGATTTTTTTTCTTTCTTGTGTCTCAAAATTTTATTTTTAAAAATTTTATTTATTTTATTATTGATGTTCAAATACAGTTGTCTCCATTTTCCCACCACTACTTTCCCCTGTCTTACCCACACCCCCTCCCACCCTCAATTCTACTCCCCTTGGCTTTGTCCATGGGTCCTTCATACATGTCCATTTTTAATTTTTTGAGGTATCTCCACTGGCTGACACTGACACTGGCTGTGGAAAGCAGTGGCTGCACCAATCTGCATTCCCACCAACAGTGCAAAAGGGTTTCCCATTCTCCACATCCTCACCAGCACTTGTTTGTTAATTTATTGATGATGGCCATTCTGACAAGTGTGATATGGTATCTCACTGTGGTTTTAATTGCATTTCTCTGATGATTAATGATGTTCAGCATTTTTCATGTCTATTGACCATCTGTATGTCCTCTTTGGAGAAGTGTCTATTTAGGCCCTTTATCCAAATTTTAATTGGGTTGTTTGTTTTTTTGCTGTTGAGTTTTGTGTTTTTTTATAAATTTTGGCTACTAACCCCTTATCAGATATATTGGTGAATATTTTCTCCCATTCTGTGGAAAGTCTTTTTATTTTGTTGATGAATTCCTTTTTGTGCAAAAACTCTTTAGTTTAACGTAGTCTCATTCACTTATTTTTTATTTTTATTTTTTTCCCCTTGCTTGGGGAGATATATCCCATAAAATATTGTTATGAGCAATGTCCGATTTTGCTGCCTATGTTTTTTTTAAGGATTTTTATGGTTTGGGGCATAACATTTAAGTCTGATCCATTTTGAATTTAGTCTTGGTATGGTATAAGAAGGTGATACATTTTCATTTTTTTGCATGTGTCTGTCCAATTTTCCCAATACCATTTATCGAATAGACTATCTTTAGCCCATTGTATGTGCTTGCTTCCTCTGTCAAATATTAATTAACTATAAAGGTATGTGTTTATTTCTGGACTCTCTATTCTGTTCCATTGTTCTATGTTTCTGTTTTTATGCCAGAACCATGCTGTTTTGATTAATATGGCCTTACAGTATAGTTTGATATTAAGTAGTGTGATTCCTCCAACTTTGTTTTTCTTTCTGAGGATCACTACTTCTATGTGAGGCCTTTTGTGGTTCCATATAAATTTTTGAATATTCTAATTCTGTGCAATATGTCATTGGAATCTTGACAGGAATTGTGTTGAATATATAGGTTGCTTTGGGTACTATGGATATTTTAATGATATTAATTCTTCCTATCCATGAACACAGTTTGTGCTTACACTTATTTGTATCTTCTTCAGTGTCTTACAGTTTTCTGAGTGCAAGTCTTTTACTTCCTTAGTTAGGTTTATTCTTAGGTATTTTATTATTTTTGAAGCAGATGTGAATGTGAGTGTTTATTTTCCTTTCTGTTAGTTACTGGGATATAAAATGCAAATGATTTCTGAGTATTAATTTTGTATCCTGCTGCTTTCCTGAATTAATTTATCAGTTCTAGTAGTTTCTTGGTGGAATCTTTGGGGTTCTCTATGTACAGTATAAGGTATCAGCAAATAATGACAGTTTTACTTCTTCCTTTCAAATTAGGATGCCTTTTATTTCTTCTTGTCTGATTGCTATGGCTAGGACTCCCAGTACTGTGTTGAATAAGAGAGGTGAAAGCAGATCTTCCTGTCTTGTTCCTGATCTTAAGGAAGACAGTTGTAGTTTTTGCCCATTGAGTGTGACACTGGCAGTAGGTTTGTCATATGTGGCCTTTATTAATTTAGGTATGTTCTCTCTAATCCCTCTTTGTTGAGAGTTTTTATCATAAATGGGTGCTAGATTTTATCAAATGCTTTTTCTGCATCTATTGATATGATTTTTTTAACTTCGTTTTGTTTATGTGGTGAATCACATTTAGTGATTTGTGAATATTGTACCAACCTTGCATTTCTGGGATAAATCCCACTTGATCATGGTATATTCGGTTTGCTAATATTTTGTTGAGGATTTTAGCATGTATGTTCATTAGGGATATTGGCCTGCAATTTTCTTTCTTTGTAGTGTCTTTATTTGGTTTTGGATTTAGGATAATGCTGGCCTCCTAAAATGAGTGTGGGAGTGTTCCCTCCTTTTGAATTTTATGAAATAGTTTGAGAAGAGATGTTAGTTCTCAGAAAGTTTGGTAAAACTCACCAGTGATGCCCTCGTGTCCAGGGATTTCATTTGTTGGGAGTTTTTTGATTACTGTTTCAATTTCACTGGTGTAATTTGTGTATCTGATTCTCTGATTCTTCCTGATTTACTTTGGAAAGATTGTATGTTTCTGGGAATTCTTTATTTCTGATTGGTCTTTTTTTACGGTTTCTATGTCTTTTTTCATGCTTTGGAATATCTTTATAATCATTACTCTAAACTCTCTATCTGATAAATTGCTTGCCTCCATTTCATCTAGTTCCTCTTCTGGAGAGTTCCTCTCTTGTTGTTTCATTTGGGGTCTGTTTCTTTGTCTTCCTTTTTTGTCTGCCTCTTTGTATTTGTTTCTATATTTTAGGTAGATCTGCAGAGACTCTGGTGTAGGCCTTTCACAGATGCTGTTTGTGACTGCCACAGGTTGATCTTTTGGAGCTATCAGCAATCCGCAGCATGTGACTCCCTCTGCTGGGCCTGTTTATGTGCAGAAAGAACCAGGTTGATTATTAAGGCTGTGTTTTATCAGCACTGGGGTCTGGGGAAGGTGAGCTAAAGTCTCAAAGAACTCCCAGAGATCCACCTTAGTTGTTAAACTAATCATTAATATAGCCTCAAGCTATAATCAGCAGCCTGACTTAACCTCCACAGGACGGAGCAGAGTAATTCCTGTGGGTGGGGCTACTGTTTCCCCTCAGGCTGATGTCATTTGGAGGGGAGTGCTGTGCCTGAGAAAGATGGTCTTTACAGTATGGGGGATGAGTGCAGGGATCTTGGTGGCTGTTCCTTCAGTTCTCTCCCCAGAGCCACCAACACTAGACTCTCAAGTGTGTCTAGTCCACTCTGCCCTCCCTCTGCCAGAAGCCAGGGTGACTGCAAATGAAATTTTGTGCACTGGACCTTTAAGAGGCTGTCTGAGTCTCCAGCCATCTCTCTCTGGCAGGCAGAAACCCTGTTTCTATCAACAGATGAATGTTATCTGTGTTTCTTTCTGGCTCTGGTGCTGTCAGCTGGGGAGCCCAGCTTGGGGTTTATATACCATACTTCTCAGTGGGACCCATGGCCACTGAAATATCCCTCCGAAACTTCAGCTGCTTCCCATTGGAGCCCAGTCATCCTTCTGATGCTGCCTTGGCACTCCCTACCAGTCTGTGATGAACTGGTTTCTTCTGTCTGTGGTTATAAGACTTTTCTCCATCTAGTGTTAATTGGTTATTCAGGATGATTTCTCTACAATTTAGTTTTAATTCCAGATTGGTCCTGGGAGAAGGTTAGTGTAGCTTCCACTTACTCCTCTACCATCTTGAATTCCTCTTTCCCTCTCTTTCATCTTTCTAAATCTTTCCTCTCTTATCCTGAGAAGTGGTTGAGTTTAAAAATTTGTCATAGTTACATCTGAGCATGAACTCAGTATCTCATATTATAACTATATATACAATTCTCAATTCTTCAGCTAGTAGATATTTATATATTTGTAATCAATGACCATGCAATCTTAAATATAATTCATGCACTTCCTCCATTTCATTTTCTACCATGAGGCTTTCTATGCTATTTTCAGTTCTGTTCTCTCTTCCATATTTCTTCAAGATCTCACTTCTCCAATATGATGTTTTTGTAACAGAAAAGGATACTAGTTAAATTGGGTTAGTACCTGGATTACTGGCCTAATTTTAACTTAATCATCTCCTTTTGTTTAATCAAAAATTTTTGAGCTTTATTAAGGTATAATTGACAAATATTATATATATTTAAGATATATGATATGATGTTTTGACATACATTTACATTGGGAAATGATTACTACAATCAAGCTAATATATCCACCATTTCAAATATGTATTATTATTATTATTTTTTTTGGTGGTGAGAAAACTTGAGATCCACTTTCTTTACAAATTTCAAGTTGATAATACATTATTATGTTGGTCACCATACTGCACAAAGGGCACATACAAATGGCCAGCAGATATATGAAAAGATGTCTGATATCACTAATCATCATGGAAATACAAGTGAAAAAACACAATGAGGTATCACCTCATACCTGTTAGGATGAATATTATTAAAAAGTCCAAGATAAATGTTAGTGAGGATGTGGAATGCTTTGTATTGTTGGTGCAAATGTAAACTGTCACAGCCACTATGGAAAAAAAGTATAGTGGTTCTTCAGAAAATTAAATACCACATGAACCTACAACCTCACTTTTGGATATATACCCAAAGGATATAAAATCTTTATCTCATTTCATTTTCCTGCAATGAATAATGTTCACTGCATCTTTATTCATAATTGCCACAATATGGAAACAACCCAAGTGTCTGTTAACAAATGAACTAAAGAAAATGTGAGATATATATATATATATATATACATACATACATACATACATGAAAGTCTGTCTGGAAGAAGTTGAGCCACTGTTAATATAATGAGAATGGCTTGTGCAGCATCATGTATGTAACGGGGCAGCCAAGGAGAGTGGACTGGAATGTGCATGTGTGAACAATGATGACTGTAAGGTTTCTTTAGACTCTCCCGAGGAATAAATGCCAATTAGTCACAAAATCAGGCAGAAGAGCTTTATTTGGAGTTTTCTAGCTTTCCGACGAGGTTTTCTTCACCCGCACAGTGGGAGAGCTGAGAAAAGACCGTGCAGGAGCAGGGAAACGGTGGGGGTGGGGGGGTATTTTGGGTTGGCTTTCCGTGGGAGCTGAGGATTGGTCTTTTGTAAACATAGCGGCTGCATATCATTGATGGTTCTTGGTCTGACATCAGCCATCTCTTCCGGTCATAGTTCAGCTGCCATCTTGACTGTTGCCATCTTGGCTGCTCCTGGTGTTCGGCTGCAGGCACTGCCACCCTGGGCACTCGTCTGGAGAAGACTGTGGCCCGGAGGGTTGAGGCGGCTGGCAGTGGCAGCAGGCTCCGGCCGGGGCAGAGGTGGCAGGGAACAAGGGTGACTCTGGGGGGGCCCCACCTGCGGCTTGACTCCAGCTCGGAGGGCCCCGGTCAGCAGCAGCAGTGATGGTGGCAACTATGGAGGTGGCTCCCTTTTGTCCTACCCTGCCCATCCTGACAATGACTTCACTGCACTAGTCAGTGGGGGCAGTAGACACCATTGAGTGAGCAGGTATACTTTGTGGCCATCACGTTCAAAATGACTGAAGGAGTAGAACAATGAATCTGCATCAAATTTTGCATGAAGCTTGAACACCCCTCCACAGAAACTATTGCAATGATTCAGAAGGCCACAGCTATGGGCAACTGGTGATTGGCAGCTTCATCATGACAACACTCCCACTCATGCATCACATTTCCTGCAGTTTTTCGGTGAAACATCATATCACCCAGGTGACTCAGCCCCCCTACAACCTGGTTTTGAGGCCCTGTGACTTCTGGCTTTTCCAAAAACTAAAATTAACTTTAAAAGGGAAGTGATTTCAGACTGTTGATGAGAATCAGAAAAATACATCGAGACAGCTGATGGCGATTGGGAGAACTGTGTGAGGCCTCAAGGTGCCTACTTTGAAGGGGATGGAAGTATCATTGTTCTATGTACAGTGTTTCTTGTATCTTCTTTAATAAATGTCTCTATTTTTCATATTACATAGCTGGATATTTTCTGGACAGACCTAATTTCCTACGAAATGTGTGCTTTCATGCAGTTACATAGTTATCTTTCTTTCTACTGGTGTAAAAAAAGGATTGAAAATGTTGACTGCAATGTGATGCACTTAATGACATGACAAAACACTACTGAAGTTTTCTATTATTTGAGCATTTCAATAACAATGTTTTTTGCCTTTTCCCAAATTTCTGGTTTAAGGAGTATATAAAAGCCTTCTCTGCTGTGGATTCCTGTGTGCAGCACAGTTGATATTTTCTTTGTGTAAAATATAAAAGAGCCACTTAAAATTACTTCCTCCATTCAAGTTAGCATGTGCAGTGCCAAAATACACTCTGGAAAGAACCTGTACACAGTTAACATTTTGAAAAATGCAAAGAATGAAAACAATAAGAAAAGAAGGCAGAAACATTCAAGGAGCGTTTTCTTTCTTACACATGGAGTTTATATATTTTTCTGTTTCTTTACTAGGTAGAAAATTGAGAACTATACACATTTTCATGTTAAATTGAATTATAATTCACTTTTTTGTAGAGGTGATAAAAAGTCATTATGTATGAATATCTGAAAAGATTGCTGTGCAATCACTTGAAAATAGGCAACACTGAGAATTGCTAAAAATGATGAATGTGTGACTCTGGACACAATTAGAGTTTGTGAAATCAACCATACCATTGTTCAGATGTTTGAACATATGTTTGGAAGCCCAAAGCATATCTGTGAAGAATTGTTTCCTATTGTAGAGCAATGTGTTCCCTTCATTTTAAACTCATTTGTATTATTTTTTAAAAAAAAGAGGTAATCCACATATATCAGGTTAATTTACATTTAGATCTTTTGAAATGCTCTCTTTTAAAATGTCTGCTACTGTTTCACTGTTTATACATTTGAAGGCATTAACATCACACATTAATGCTTCATAAATCTCTGTATTAGAGTGTTATGCTTCTGCTTTTTAACTCAAAGCCAGAAACGTCCATGGTGATTGTGACCCTCATATAAACTCTTTTCTCTCTACTCTTATACAGGTTTTCATCAGATTCAGTAAACATAATCATTTATATTAGTTTACAAGTATTATATGCTTGTTTGGTCTTGCACATATCATGCTGATCTATTTTATATTATAATGCATCCTGTTCCACATCACTGTTCACATATCATTGTTTTGAAATTACGTATTTGCAGGGCCTTCTCAAAAGGTCTGCTAGTGAACATATTTTCATCTACCTTTAAAGGAGACCTAGCTAATTTTGTTCTTATTCACTCTTTCAAAAATGTTTTTTTTTTAAACTTTAGAAGGGACACCTCTCTAATGCATGCACACTCTGCAAAACACACTTCACAAAAATAGTTCTCTATACGAGGGGTGACCCCCCAAAACTGGAATTATCTTCTGGATGGGGGGCCCCTTGTAGTACAGGTTCCCCTCAGTAGGTAAGTGTTCTAGGAAGCCATCTGTATCAGAGTACCAGTGGGTGTAGTGAGGTTGCGTTTGGCCTTGATGATTTTTTTTTGAAGACTCTTTCAATGCACTTGCCCATGTCAAGATGGGTGATTTATGAGCACACCTGCCCACACAGCACTGAGTGTTCAGCTTGACGCCTGTGCCCCACCCTCCCTGTTCACTGGATCTTGCCCTGAGTCACTTGTTTTTGTTTCCCTAGATGAAAAATGTCCTCCAAGGGATGTTTTTGCTGATGTGGAAGAGATGAAACAAAAAACAACAGAAGCACTAAAAGGCATTAAACTTGATGAGTTCAAAAACTGTTTTGAGCAGTGGGGAAAATGTCTCTATAGGTGTATTGCATTAAATGGAGAGTACTTTGAAAGTGACTGAAGTTTTAAACATGTAAAAATAAATACCCATTTTTTGAGTGAATAAATTCATTTTTTGTGGTTCTCCTCATACAGTTCTGTTTGAAATAACTTGTCACCCTTATTATAAGGAAGAAAATGATGTCCTCCAGGCCCAGATACTCTTCATTAATTGTTAAGTTCTTCTGTGTATGATCATTTCTTATGTATTACTATCAATTTTTACTCTAAATTAGATCATCTGAAGTTTAAATGATCTTTTGTTGGCTCTAGACATTTATGTCTCCTCTCTTGTAGTTTATGTAACTATGAACTAATCTTTGTCTATTGCTTTGACATAAGAATAGATTAAATGGGTCCAAAGGCAAAGGCGTATGACATTTCAATAAATACTCCCTCCGTCAGACAGAGAAAGACAAATGCCATGTAATTTGACTTATGTGTGGAATCTGGAAAATGAAATAAATGAACAACAAAACAGAAGCAGACTCTTAGATACAGAGAGCAAATTGATGGTTTCCAGGGGAAGAGGGTGCTTGGGGAGCTGGGTTAAAAAGGTGAAGGGATTAAGAAGTACAAACTAATAGTTACAAAATAGTCACATGAATAGGAAGTACAACACAGGGAACATAGTCAATAACACTGTAATCACTGTGCATGGTGTCAGATGGGGACTAGACCTCCCAGGGAGATCACTCTGTAAGTCATGTAAATGTCAAACCACTACACCATACACCTGAAACTAATATAATATTAAATGTCAACTATAATTGAAATTTTTTTTCAATTAAAAATAAATAAATACTCCCATTAGACCTAAATTAGGGGAGTTTTCTGTAAATGCATTTGGGCAAATTGCTCAACATACTCTAAATACAAAATATTACTAGATCATGCATATATTCCCATATATTTGCAGCCACAGGGTTCCAGGTAAAATATAAGATTTTTTGTAAAGAGTAATTTTCAGAAAAAATGATGAATAAAGTTTTGGTGTAAGTATATCCCAAATATAGCATAGGGCATGCTTTCCAAAAAAATGTATTTTTTATTTGAAATTCAAATATACATGGGTAACCTGCATTATATTTGATGTCTGGCTATGCACAACAATTTCAAGAAGATTTTGTTTTAATATCTTGGCTTATTGGAGCTGGAAGGAACTTTAGAAATGGTTTAGGTCAGGGATCAGCCAACATTTTCTATAAATGGCCAGATAGTAAATATTTTAGGTTTAGTGGGCCACATAAGGACTCTTCCTGTATTTTTCCATTGTTTTTTTTTTTTTTAAGCAACTTTTTGAAAATGTAAACAGTCACCCACAGCTCAGAAGTTGTATACAAGCAGGCTGTGGAATGGATTTAACCTAGAGCCATACTTTTCCAACTCTTGGTTCAGGTCATCCACTCTAATTTTACATATGAGCCTAAAATGTTTTGTTAAAATCAAGAATCTGCATTTGCACGATCTTTCCTTGATCTGCCTTACAACTTTAGATCAACATAAGTTGTTAAGGAAAATGCTGGCTTCCAAATTCTATATTTTAATTCTCTAGCTGAAAATGTTTTCTGGTATTTGTTCCAATATGAAAATCAATCTTACCCATACATACTTTCTGAAATTAATGCATCATCCCTATTGGTGCAAGGTGTGCTTATCTCCAGTCTTCTGTTCCCCCTTACTTAATTCTGAACAGACTTGTAAAATCTCTTAAGGTAACTGAACAAGTCCTGGATTCTCCTCCACATGTGTAACTTGGGTGAATCATTAATAACTTTCCCAAGCGTGAAATAAGCATTCATCATTTATTTTTATAAATATTTATTAGGTGTTCTCCACATATCAATATATGAGTTTATGAATTTAAAAATAAAATATTGTCCAACTGTTCAGGATCCCTTTCTTTTCACCATTACCATTTGGTCTGTACTAGTTTGTTCTTACTCTGATCTCTCAGCCTCTGGATTCTTAGATCTGTGCTCAAACTCAGATACCTATCTTAGGCTGACTTCACAATTGTTCCAATTTCTTTTAATTACTCTCAATAGCAGTATCATATATATATGTGTATTTATAAATACACATTTATATATAAATATATAAACACACATATATATACATATATATTTAAAGCAGCTACCATTTACTGAGTGCTTATCATGTGTCAGATACTGCTTTGTTTGAAATTTTTTAAATTGACATAATTTGGATTTACACTTGATGATGCCGTTATTTTCCTTTTTAATTAAAGTATACTTGAATTACACTTTTATATTAGTTTCAGGTGTGCATATTCTTTTTCAGGTAACTATTTTTCTTCCTTCAGTGTCTTCCCAGGAAATGTGATTTAGGCATAAAAGAGCTACATAGGCATTTCAAGTTCAGTGACTATGTTTGATAACTGAAGGCAGACATCAATACGTATTTAATAACTTTTATAAAATTATTATTACAGTTATTGTTGATTTTGATGTTAATTTTTTCTTCTTGTCTAAGCTTATAAGTATAAATTGCTCTAAACTCATGAGTAATTCTTGCTGTATTATCAGTCAAAATTAATTAATTTTTTTATGCATAGTACTTTTTCTACTTCTTTAGTTCTAAAAATATTCTCCCTGAAGAAGAATTAGAATCAAAACGAGGGATCATGTCTTCCTAGTGATCTCTCACTACTACATTAAGTGGTAATTCATCCAATTTTAAGAATAAATAGATAGATTTAATTATATATACAAGGTCTGTCCAGAAGGTATCCAGCCATATAATATGAAAAGTAGAGACATTTATTGAAAAAGATACAAGATACAAGAAATATTGTACATAGGACAATGATGCCTTAGTCCCCTTCAAAGTAGGCACTTTGGGACCTCACACAGTTCTCCCAATTGCCATCAGCTGTCTTGATGTATTTTTCTGGTTCTCACTGATGGTCTGAAATTGCTTCCCTTTCAAAGGTGATTTTAGTTTTGGGAAAAGCCAGTCACAGGGCACCAAATCTGGGCTGTAGTGGGGCTGAGTCACCTGGGTAATGTGATATTCTGCCAAAAAATTATAGGAGATGTGATGCATGAGTGGGAATGTTGTCATGATGAAGCTGCCAATCACCAGTTGCCCATAGCTGCAGCCTTCTGAATCATCCGAATAGTTTCTGTGGAGGGATGTTCAAGCTTCATGCAAAATTTGATGCAGATTTGTTGCTCTACTCACTCAGTCATTTTGAATATGAGGGCCACACAGTACCCACACTCACTCAACAGCATCTACCACCCCACTGACTAGTACAGTGAAATCATCATTGTTCACGCATGCACATTCCAGTCCACTCTCCTTGGTGGCCAGGTTACATCAAGGTCATGCATTCTTTTTATCTTAATAATGGCTGATCTGTTTCTGGACAGACCTTGTATACTTCTACATATTCTTGAATATGTATAGAGTAAATACAAACTAATATTTATTGTAAGTTAAAGATGTGGTTAAGTAAATATGATAAAATTCAGAAAATCACAAATGAGGGAATATCATGAAAAGGTATGATTCAATATAATAATAAAGACCTAAACATAATTGTCATGAGTATTGCAGAATGAGGTATGTGTGTTCACAGCATATTTATGGGATTCACATTCATGTAAAAGAATTCAGTATTTGAATAAGGGAAGTGTATAAGCAATGAAGTTTAAGTGTTAAGAGCTTGACTCTATTTGATTTTCATGTGATACAAGTGGATAATTATGCCAATAGGTAGAAATAATAAGTACAATTTCCCAAAAGGTTTTAGAAAATTTATGTTGATTTCAGACATCCATTACACCTTAAAGGATTGCAAGTCATTTCATTTTCTCCTAAATTTGTTAAAAAAGGCTCTAGAGGATAATCTTCAGTTGTTTATGATTTTCTAATAAAACTCAAAGTTTAGTTGAGTTGCTTAAATTTTTTGAGAGTAATAAATGTTTATGAAAGTTAAGGGTTATTTTCAGTTCACTTAGGACAAGAAATTCCAGCAAAGGTTCAGAGATATAACAAAAATATTTTCCCTAGCTCTTTTATTGACATGTTTTAAATCCTATGATAGCCATAGGGAAGCATCCTAGGAAATTTTTTTAGTTTTATTTCAAGTACATTTGTAAATACCATAGTCTAAATATTTTAGACTTTATCTACAAGAGAAGGGTAAAATGTAAGTGTTATGAGGAGTTCTTCAACAAACCAAAGTTAGAAGGGCTGCCTGTATATTCAGAGCACAGATTGGAATGAATATAAAATTTGAAAACTTTTAAAATTCACAACTAGTTTGGATGTTGAAAAAGTCAGGGATCAAGTCTTCAATTTGTTATAGAGGAAAGCAATTTTTATATATATTCTTTTCCTTAAACACCACAGTATTTAGCTAATATATTTAAATAGCTGAGTGGTTATTTAGTTATTAAAAATAGTTCTCTTTAAATTTAACAAAAAATTTGATTTCCTTTTATATCTCTGCCATATAAAAGGAAGTCAGTCACTTTCCTCAATATTTTAGCATTTAGGAGGGAGATGTAAGTAAATGTACTATGAAAATACAAAGTGACTACGACAATAAAGAAAGGTCTGAGGTATTAGGGGAATGCAGAGCAGGAAGTCAAAAGCAGGCTGAGATGTGAATGACAGCAAGATGGCTTCACAGAGAAAGTGATAATCCACCCAGGTCTTTAAGGAAGAAAATTAGCTAGCCAGATTAAAAAGAATATTGTACACAGAGGGATACTGGAGGGCATGAGACCTGACACATGAGAGCACATGGAATGTGGGGAATTTTAAGTCCCTTGGTACAATGCGATTATAGTCTGGATGACAGGATGTTGGAGGAAAACAAAGCCAGACAAGAAAGCAGGCATCAGTCAGATCATGAATGTGCCAGGTTAAAAAAAAAAAGTATTTTGAAAGAGAATAAAGCACAGATCTTTTGGAAAATGAGTCTGCAATAGATCCAGATAAGTGAAATACTCTGTGAGGGAAACTAAGCCTCTCTATTAAAAATGAAAACTTAAGTGAGAATATGAACTTCAAGATATTCTTTACAACTTCAAACAGCTTCCTTTCTCCCAAAACTCTTTGTTTTTCAGAAGCTGTTCTGTTTGTGAGTAATGTCAGGGGAAGCACATAAGAGAAGACAAATTTAGTATTCCCAGGCTGGAAAAGACCAGGATATTCCATTATTGAATCTAAAAGGACATAAAGGGAGATATATTGGTGTGGCACATGCTGTGAGACACTTGCTGTCAAATCCTGCTGCCTTCTTTTCATGTGCTCATCTTAAAAGCACTCCCTTAATAAAATTCCTGCTTTATAATCTCTGTCTAAGATTCTGCTTCTCAGAGAACTCATCCTTTAACAATGGGGTAGCAAAGTAAGAAAACAGCCTGACTCGCAAGCTCTCCTGGCAAGGTGAAGAGTCATCCCTGATGTTGAAGCAGAGTTTTGTAGTCTGCCTTCAGTCCAAAGTCCAGAGCAATTGCTAAATAAAATCCAAGAGATTCATGTTAGAGATGTATCTGGGGGCAATACATTTTAGAGCTAACGCAGCCTCTCAAATTGATTCTAATTCTGCCAGTTTGAAGATAGACAAAATGAAGGTCAAAAGAGTCATGATTTCCCCAATACTATAGAACTACTTAAAGGCTAAGATGAATTCCACATCTTCTCACTCCTAATCTACTGCCTTTTACAGTAAATCTATGCTTCTCAAATAGAGGTGTTCTCAGGGATTTGCATCAGCTTGTAGACCTGACTGCAGCCACAGGAAAAACATAAAAGTTCCTGGAGAATGGTTTCATTTACTCTTTATATCACAGTGCATATGTTGTATAACATAAGGAGCATGTGACTTTTAAGATAAAGAAACAAGAGACTCACGATCTATTGGATACAGTTGAATCTCCTCTGCTACTAGGGATAAATTTGTGTAAATGTTTAAAAAGAGTGGTGGGAAGATATACTATTATTCTTAGATATTGGATTCTTTTTCATTTTGATTAAAATGCATTCTAGGTTTATGTTAATATAACAGTGCCTATAAAAGAACTTTTTTTCTGTTTTCTCAAAATTCTTATTAAAGTCTACAAAAGTACAGACAATACAAACAAATGGTGATAGTTATCTCCATTTCTAGAGAGAATTATTAAGCATATCCAAGTACTACATGCTGAGAGGAGGCCAACAGGTCCAGTTGCCATTACCCCAAAATCTACGTGAGAGAAAGCTAGAGGTTTATTATATTCAGATTCCTCAGAAGGATTTAAAACAGGCTTGAGCATTGTGACATATCTTGTATCCACTCCTAACCAGCGAGAAAGTCCAAAAATGTATTGCTTGGAAACTGCAGAGAGCTGGATACATGCTAGCAGAGCTAAGACATTTTGTAGGACCCCCTCTATTGTTATCTGTGCAGAGAGCTCTTGGGAAAACTTGACGTGGTTCCTAGAGTTGGGAGGCAAGGAATGGAGACTGGGCCATGCCTTTTGCTGGGAGAATCCAGAAAGCAGTCAGCAGGCTAGAACAGCCTGCAAGGTTAGTGAGGAGAATAGTTCATCTATAGCATTATTTGCACTTCTATCAGTTGGCAGGACAGTTGGCAATTTTCTCAGATCCAGTTGACAGTAAGGAAAAAGTTAGGTAACTAGGTTCAAGTCATTTAGAGATGACCTATTTCACAGTGTCTACTGCATCAGGGGCACCAGCCAAAAAGAGTAGAAGTGTACTTCCTAGGCGGCTGCTAAAGGAAATTTTCAAGAGATCAACTGAGCATCCCCAACCCACAGCAGAGAAATATGTTGTAAGGAATCAGCAACAAACAACTGATGTACCTACAATGACAGAATGCATTTGGTACCTACACAAATTACAATCACCTTATGCTAAGGAATGAGACTTTGACACCTTTTCTGATTCCTTATACCCCTGATCTGACCCTGGAGGCTCAAAATTTAGAGAGGAGGTATAACAATGGAAGACCTAGGAGGGTGTGGGGAACTTCAAATTAGGTGTGCAATAAAACTGCATCAGTTCATTAAATTGAGTTAGACTATTTCATACCTGCAGATGACCTAAAAGCTATGAAATACATCCGGATGTTTCAAAATAAGGTGAAGAGAAATCTGGTGAAAATACCTTAAGTTGGTGATGGGAGAAATTAAAATATACTACACATGATTTACAATAGCCAAGTGTTGGAAGCAACCTAGGTGCCCATCAGTAAATGAATGGCTCAAAAAACTATGGTACATTTACACAATGGAATTCTATGCAGCAGAAAGAAAGAAGGAGCTCCTACCCTTTGTAACAGCATGGATGAAACTAGAAAGCATTATACTAAGTGAAATAAGCCAGGCAGTGAAAGATAAATACCATATGATCTCACCTTTAACAGGAACCTAATCAACAAAGGAAAGAAACAAGCAAAATACAACCAAAGACACTGAAATAGAGAACAGGTTGACAGTGTTCAGGGGGGAGAGGGGAGGGAATTTCAGGGGAAAAGGGGAAGGGTTTACAGGAACAAGTATAAAGGACACATGGACAAAAACTAAGGGCAGTGGAAATGGGTGAAAGGTGAGGAGGGCTGGGTGGGTGGGCTGGGATGGAAGTAAAAGATAGAAAATTGTACTTGAACAACAATTAAAATAACATTTAAAAAGAAAAAAAGAAATTAAGATATATTCTTGAATGTAAGTCAAGTCCTTTAGTAAGCTGAATTCATTACTATGCCAATATAGATGGCATTATCTCAATGACTATACCCTATATTTTAAGGGAGATTTTAAAGTATTATAGAAATGTATAGTAGTTAAAAGAACAATTGTTAAAAGAACAATTTTTGGCATCAAGCAGCTTGAGTTCTGGCTTTGCCAATCATCTGCATAACCTAGGCAAATTACTTTCTCAGTTTCTCATTCTTCAGTAGTAGGATGGTTATAGTAACAAAGTTTATATATTTTGTGGTATATTCCCAACCAACCATAATTATTCCTTCTTGGGTAGCTGCTCTCTGATGTCCTTCAAGATACTTTTGACCAGACTGATGGAGTTACAGGTAGTCACCTTAGCCACACATCTCTTCCCCAGGGTCAATCCAAGAAGAGTTCAGCCTCTCTATGGGGAAAGAACTCTACGGTGGTGCATCAGAAGCCATTGTCAGCTAGAAATGGTGAGAAGAGTAAAACATGACTCTAACAGAGAAAGTATCCAGAATGCTTTTGTTCCTAGTTGAGTATCTTTTAATTTCCATTCTGTGGTTCTGTAAGATGCTGTCTTCATAATTTTATAATAAACTTTTCTGCCAATGCTACCTTATCTAAGAGAAAGAAGATAAAAAATATGAACAATAAAATGACAGTAAGCTCACAGTTATTAACTACCACACCTAAAACAAAAACAAGAGCAAACTAAGCAAACAACTAGAACAGGAAAAGATCCACAGAAATGGAGATCACATGGAGGGTTATCAGCAGGGGAGTTGGAGGGGGAGAGAGGGGGAAAAGGTGAAGAGAATAAGTAGCATAAATGGTAAACAGAAAATAGACAGGGGGAGGTTAAGAATAGTATAGGAAAAGTAGAAGCCAAAGAACTTATATGTATGAACCATGGACATGAACTAAAGGGGTGGGTGGGAGGAATGTAGGTGGGAGGGGGTGTGCAGGGCAGAGGGGAAAAAGGGGGGAAATGGGACAACTGTAATAGCATAATCAATAAAATATATATATTTTTTCTTTTTTTAAGATTTTATTTATTTATTTTTAGAGAGGGAGAAAGAGAGAAAGATCAATGTGCGGTTGCACAGCTGGGGGACATGGCCTGCAACCCAGGCATGTGCCCTAACTGGGAATCGAACCTGCGATGCTTTGGTTCACAGCCCGAGCTCAATCCAATGAGCTACGCCAGCCAAGGCCAATAAAATATATTTTTTAGAAAAGGAAAAAAAGGTTCTGTCTTTGCTTATATTAACTGGATCAGATAGGAAGGATAGTTTTAATAACTTGGATTCAAATCTCAATTCCAAAATTTACATGGGCAAGTTACTTAAACCGTTTGTACATTTTTTCTCTCTGAATTATGAGGATAGAATAGCATTTACCTCAAAATAATACTCATTCATGAGAAACAAATGAGTCACTACAGGCTAAGATTGAGAGCAATGCCTAACACATATTAAGCATCCTATGAATGTTAGCTATTATTTATTGAATTGATTTCTATAACTTGGAAATGAAAATAACTTTACTAATAAGGTATTACTGACTCACAGGGTTGGTTGGTGTGGTGACTGATAGAGAAAAGAGCTTAACATGGTAAAACATATGGAATGGTAATTATTAGCTGTTGATTTCTCATTTCCTACTTACTACACCTGATGTTAGTCTACAGAAACAATAAGCTTACACAAAACACCCAATCATCATTTTTAATCCACAAGCAGCAAAGAAAACCACAAGCAAAGGTTATATATCAGCATTTGTTTCTATTTCCACCCCCCTCCTATCTATTTATATTTATTCACATTCATATCTATGGTTCTAGGACAGAGAATAAAAAGATATCCACAGAGACATCTTGACAAAATTTATTAAATCAATTGAAATCTGAGTATTTCAAGGATGGACAGTTTAAAGAATAAATTCTTTTGCTCAGGTGGTACTCTTATTCCATTAATGAAATTGTATTTATGAGTAAGGACACAATGTTGCCTCTTAAATACCAGTCCTATTAACTTTTTCCTGCCAAAGGCACATTACATATTGAAGGAAATACTTGCCTGAAAATCAATTTCCCATAATTTATTCTTAATTAGATCTAGTTATCATAGTCCCTTTGAATTGTCATTTTAGAGGGTGGGGAAAAAGTAGATTTGCAGTTGTGAGTATGTGAAACACAGAGTTTATTCTTGCATTGCTATTTATTAATTATTGTATTAGTTATTTGTACTATAATTATAAACCTATTTATGTCTCATCTGAATGTTATGTCTCATGACATTTTAGGGCAGGTCAACATTAGTCTTGTTTTTACTGTTAATCTGTTCTTATATCATTCGAGTTTATATTCTTTAATTCTTCGCAATGATATTTTCTAGTTAATTAGTAAACAGAATTTTCTTTCAAATACTATTTCATTGTAAACAGTATACCACAAAAGTATTCAAGTAGTTTCCTATTATCATTTAAAATGTTAAAATGACAAATAAGATAGGATTCAGCTAATACTATTTAATATAATTATATGATTATATATTGTCATATGGGAAAGCT
This sequence comes from Tonatia bakeri, assembly GCA_004024845.1. Taxonomy (NCBI): domain Eukaryota; kingdom Metazoa; phylum Chordata; class Mammalia; order Chiroptera; family Phyllostomidae; genus Tonatia; species Tonatia bakeri. The sequence continues at coordinate 82,680 of PVIA01001333.1, read as the reverse complement.
TAATGTTTTCTTTAAAAGACTATGAACTTTTGTTTCCTTTTCCTGGGGAGATATATTCCTTAAAATATTGCTATGAGCAATGTCTGAGATTTTGCTGCCTATGTTTTTTTTCTAGGATTTTTATGGTTTCAAGTCTAACATTTAAGTCTTTAATTCATTTTGAATTTATTCTTGTGTGTGGTGTTCATTTTTCTGCACATATTCATCCAATTTTCCCAACACCATTTATTGGATAAACTATCTTTAGTCCATTGTATGTGCTTGCTTCCTCTGTCAAATATTATTGACTATGAAGATGTGGGTTTATGTCTGGGCTCTCTATTCTGTTCTATTGATCTATGTTTCCATTTTTATGCCAGTACCATGCTGTTTTATTACCATGGCTTTACAGTATAGTTTGATATTAGGTAGCATGATTCCTCCAACTTTCTTCTTTCTCAGGATTTCTGTTGCTATGTGTGGCTTTTTGTGGTTCCATATAAATTTTTGAAATATTTATTCTACCTCTGTGAAATATGTCATTGGAATCTTGATAGGAACTGCACTGAATCTAGAGATTGCTTTGAGTAGTTTGAACATTTTAGTGATGTTAATTCTTCCTATCCATGAACACAGTATGTGCTTCTGCTTATTTGTATCTTTTTCAGTTTCTTTCTTCAGTGTCTTATAATCTTCCAAATGCAGGGCTTTTACATCCTTGGTTAGGTTTATTCCTAGTATTTTGATTTTTTTGAAGCAGTTGTGAATGTGATTGTTTTCTTAATTTTCCATTTTGTGTTAGTTCATTATTGGCATATAACAATGCAGATGATTTATGGATATTAATTTTATATCTTTCTACTTTGCTGAATTCCTTTATCAGTTTTAGTAGTTTCTTGGTGGAATCTTGGTAGTTCTCTATTTACAGTATCATGTCATCTGCAAATAAAGTTACTTCTTCCTTTCCCATTGGATGCTTTTTATTTCTTCTTTTGGTCAAATGCAACTACATGAAACTAAAAAGTTTTTTCACAGCAAAGAAAACATTGACAAAATAAAAAGACAACCCAGAGAATGGGAGAACATATTTGCTGATACATCTGGTAAAGGGTTAATGGGTTACAAGGTGGAGGGATTGAGCAAAAAGAAAAAATAGACATGGACAATAGTGTAGTGGTTGTGGGTGGGAGGGGAGTATGAAGGGATGAAATGGTAATGGAAAAAATACAATAAAAATAAAAACTTAAAAAATGATAAATAAAAGAGATGGAGCCATTGAGGGGAAAAAATAAAAGACTAGGGACTGAAGGAACAGAGAAAAGTAGCCATAACATTTAGTTTCTGATCATAAAACTTTACTAAATTTCTTGTGAACAGGAACAGTGGGCCCATTACAAATTTGAATAAACAGCTGAATAAAATTAATGGAAGTATTTTTCTCTTTGCTGTAACCCCATCTTTAGTTTAAGAAAATTATTGGAACTCACAGTTTTAAAAAGGAACTGGTAAAAAGTCATTCTTACATATTCATTTTAATGACAAGATAATTTTCTCTATGTCTAGAACATTCTCCTCTCTGCTTTTTAACAAACAGAAACCTTCTCATTTTTCAGTTTTGAATTAAATGATATTTCCTCTTAGAATATTTTTAAGTTGGTCTTTTTATATCCCCACCACAGCTCAACCTTGGTCTTCTTTATTAATAGCATTCTGTTTCAGAGTTTATATACCAGTTTAGATTATATATTTGAGTATTTACTTCTTTACTGGCTTATACTTATAAATGACACATGGCAGGGAGTAGGTGCATATTTTTTTAATGGCATAAATCTCATTTATTTATTTTATTTTATTTTATTTCCAGGGAAAAACCTGATTCTTTTCTTTTCTTTTTAAAAATTATTTTATTGTTGTTCAATTATATGGATGGAACTGGAGAGAATCATTCATCAGTGAACAGCCAGTGTTTGAGGCAGTGCTTAGTGCACAGTACATATGCAAAGAACTTGTGGTAGAAATGTGGATGAATGAGTTCATCTAACTTAATGGATAAGTAAATTTATATATTAGTGTAAGAATGAGAAAGAATTTCTGTAGAAGATTCATGGCCCATTTTTTGGTGAGAGACCTTGTTTAATATCCAAGTGTAATACGCAGGTCTGTCATATAGCGAAAGGTCAGGGCTGAATATATAAATCTGGCAACTGTAAATGTATAGATGGCATTTAAGCCTTCAAGATTCTGGTGGATCACCTCATCTAGTAGCAGACAGATAATAGAAGCATAGATAGTGAAAAGAGGAGGGATCAAAGTGAGTGTTCTAGAGTTTGTTAGATAAATGACTCGCTGTGTACTATTAACAGAGTAATTCAGGCTCTTGACTGAGACCATAGGACTTCGGTTTCTTCTGTCTCACATTTTACTCCACTTAAAGCTCGAGGTAGAAAAGTCTCTTCATCTTCCCTCTGTCTCAACACTTTTATATACACAACATCATCACAGTTGTTAGGCTACTTTCCTTTGGTCTTAGGAATTGTGTAGTCCAATATAGTGGCCACCAGCCACATACAACTATTGAGCACTTGACATATAGATAGTTCAAATTAAGTATAAAGTGTACACCATATTGCAAAGACTTAGCATGAAAACTCATTTAAAATATCCCATTAATATTTTTATGATGTTAAGATGATAATATACTAGGATATACCAAGCTAAATAAAATATATTGTTAAAATTAACTTCTCTCTCTTTTTCATTTTTAATGGGGCAACAAAAAATTTTAATATCTCATATGTGTCTTGAATATATTATTATTAGACTGTGCTTGTATAGAACTATTAAAAATAAAGTATTTTGTTTTAATAATTATTACCTCTCCTTAAAAAATTTCACCTTAATTTCAAAGATAGTAGTAAAAAGAACTCTAATTAACTTTTTTCTGCTCCCTATTTTTATAAATAAATTCACATTAGGAAAAATACTTTTTAAAATTCCATTAGTGAATTCATCAAATGTTATGTTGACATGTCCACAATCAAATATACCTGTATCTATCATATACAGAAAGAGCTATAAGCATGTACAATTAAAGTCATTACTGTTTTTATGTAAGGTTATGCAATTGTTTATCTCAGATATATACAATTTAATATATATTTTTTGATATTCAACTTGGAATCTATCACTGAAAAACTCAGGAGGACACTTGCTATGGCAGTTAAAATATTGGGTTTTGAATGTGGACATTGAGTTCTAGTCCTGGACTTTTTCTTAACTAGTAGTTTCCTTGAGTTACTTCTCTTTGACTTTGTTTCCACACTTATAAAATGTTAGTTTCAACTATCATTTTGAGGTGTTTTTCCAATAGTAAATTATTTTGATAGTCCCCCAAAGATCTGAAACATATGTTTTAATAGTCTTTCATATTACAAATATGTTGTATATAATAAAGCCAGGGTTCTTGAGGAATTTAGCATTGAAGTGAGAAAGGTAAGATACATCATACTTCCCAGTGTGCTCATGTACATGTAGTTATAAATGTTTAGCTAGCTGGTCATTAATCCCTTGTTGAATAAGCCCAGATCATCTGCTTTATTATCTACAATGTTGTGCCATGATAAAGTTTTACTGCATGTAATTCCGCATGCTGTGGAAAGGTGGGACAGGAGATGGTGCAAGGGAGGAAAGAAGAGGAACCTTCAGTGTGACTTGTCATTTAAAATCACATTTCTTTTTCTTTTTAAAATTTTATTTCTTTTTAGAGAGAAAGGAAGGGAGTGAGAAAGAGAGGGAGAGAAATAATTAGTGTGTGGTTGCCCCTTGAGTGACCCCGGCTGAGGACCTGGCCTGCAGACCAGGCATGTGCCCTGACTGGGAATTGAACTAACGACTCTTTGCCGCCCCCAGTCCACTGAGCCTCACCAGCCAGGATGTAATCAAATTTCATGCAACACTTTTTCTTTTTCACACAGTAATACATTAAAAGTATTACAAGACTTACTCAGGTTTATTAAAAGATACAAGACTTATTCAGGTTTGTAATTTTTTGATAAAAAAATCTAAACTACATTCTGTATAGAGAACACAGAGATCTCTTATACTCTCAAATTATTAGCAAACATTAGGGATAAAAGAGTTTTCATCCTATGTCCTAGCCTGTTAAATTTATGTTCCAGTTTTTCTCTTTGTCTTATTCTCCTATCCACTGTAATCTTTCCTAAATTGTACTCTCAGTTTTATCACTCTGTAGCCAGCTCTGATTATTACAACTTTTTCCCATTGAAGGCCATTGATAATGAATTTAATATTTTTATTTTGTCATTTAGGGTTCTCTGCAGTATGAGTCCCATCTGAATTTTCAGCTTCATTTCTCCGCTGATCCCACATGTGATCTGTTCTCAGCACGACCTACGTGACTTTCTCCCCTTCATGTGTTTGCTCATCTAATCCCCCAAGTCACCCAAGTTTCATTGCGGATACTCCGTTTGCGGTGTCTATGCAGGGGGAAGGGCAATGAAAACTTTTGCTAAAATATTTTGCAATATAAGTTAATAAGAAAGTCATGAATTCAAGGAGAAAACAGAAAACAGGAGAATGATAGAAGAGAGAAGGAAAATATCTGAAGAATTTTAAAGAGAAGCACTAATGTTCAATTTTAAGGGGTGTGTGCGTGTGTGTGTGCCTGCATACACATGTGTGCTAGAGAGATTTTATGCTAACTGAAATAAGCCAGTCAGTGAAAGACAAATACCATATGATATTATATGTAGAATCTAATGAACAAAATAAGCTGATAAAATAGAAACAGAGGCATGGATATATGGAACAGACAAATAGCAGTTAGAGGGAGGGAGAGGGATTAGCAAAAGAACATACATGCATAACCCATAAACACAGACAACAATGTGGTGATGGCCAGCGGGAAGCCAGGATGAGGGCTAGGTGCAGGTGGGGAAAGTGGGGAGATGGGGATATCTGTAACAGTATAAACAATAAAAACAAAGTTAAAAAAGCCTTGTGTGAATGATTATATTTGTGGATGGAAATGAAGAAGAGGCCCATTGTTTTGGATCTTGGTGGATTGCATGGTCAAGTTACTATGTTAGAAACACAAGTTAAAAGATTGATATTGTCCCTCATTTTCTTCTGCTAAGGCATTGGGTTAGCATATCATTGAGGTTTTCCAATTAGACAATTTCGGAATATAGCTTGAAACTCTGAATCTTGAGCAAGTAACAGTATAAGCTCCTGTTCAGTGGGGGTTCAGACTGTTTCTGGATGAGCCTCACTCTGCTTCGTGTTGACTGGCCTTCCAGAGTGTCTTTCAGTTGCGCTTTCCAAGCTGCTTCCACTATTTTCCCTCAGTTTTATGAACACCAGATATCCATCTAATAAACTTCTTTTTCTATTCTATTATCATGTAAATCCCCTGAGGAACAATTACAGGTCTGAGGCAGGCAGAATAATGACTCTCCAAAGATGTCCTAATACCTAGGATCTATGCATTTGTTACTTTATGTGACAAAGGAGCATTACAGATGCAGCTGGAATTAAAGTAGCTAATCAGCTGATACTGAGTTATTAAGATTATCCTGATTTATTCCAGTGAGCTCCATGTAATCACAATGGTCCTTAAATGGAGAAAAGGGAGGTGAAAGCACAGATCTAATGACATGACATGAAAAAGATTAGACTCACCATTATTTGGTTAGAAGATGAATAATGGGGGCCACGAGCAGAAGGTCTCTAAAAGCCAGAAAAGGCAAAGAAATCGATTCTCCCCTAAAACCTCCAGGAGAAAACAAAACAACAAAAACGAAAACAAAAACACAGCCCTGCCAAAACCTTGATTTTAACCCTCTGAGGACTGTGTCAGACTTCTCATTACAGATCTTTAAGATAATAAACGTGTGTTGCTGAAGTCACTAAGTAGTGTGACAATTAATTATGGAAGCAATATAATCACACATAGGTCCTAAGTCAGACACTGTTGGGAATGCTAGCCGACCTTTGAGTCGTACTTGTCTTCCTCTCCTTGCATCCCCCACTGCACACACTATGTTAACAACTACTTGCAAACTTAAAGGCAACGCTCATTTTTATACCACTGCCAATGACTAATTCCGTGTTTTACATGCCAGGTGTTCAACTAATATTTATTTAATGGATGTGTTGAATTATAGGGAGATAAATCAATGTTAATAAAGGCAATAAAGAAGACGAAATACATGTCATCCTTTTTTTGATGGATAGAGGAGTATATAGATTCCCTCCTCTTCCCATATGGAAATTTCTGGATTATTACCAATACAAATAGAGAGATTGATGTACATCTAGTTTTTACATAGTTACAAGCACGAGGATGGGGAGGGAGCTCTTTTCCTACCAATGGAAGACAGCGCTCCCTGCTGGAGAATGCAGCAACTGACAACAGAGAAGAGCTCAGAAGTTTGAAACCATCAGCCATGCCTGCCTTCAAAAAGAAATCCTGTCTTTGGTGATAGGTATTCTTGTCTGCCTTCAGCCCTTTTCCTTGACTTCAATCCCCATTTATTTGCAACTTAGCATCTTAATATTACAACAGTTGTCATTTACTGGTAAATATGCTGCATTGCCCTCTGGTTTGAAAGACAGATTTTCAGACCTGGCACTGTGTTTGAAAAGGCTGACTTCCATTTTTTGGTCCTTTTCTCAAGATGTAGACTATTAGTTCTCTGGGGAGGGGATAAATCATTGTAATAAGTTGATAAATGTTCGGTTTCTCTGTCTTCCGGGCTCTGGAATGTCTGACATTTAGCCACCTGATCTAAAGTTAATAAATAAATTTAAATTGCTCTAACATGCCTTTAAAATATATTCCAGTTATGGTAAAATCAAAGACATCTGTTGAGGTAGTCTGTTAAAAATATACATATAACAGGAATAAACACCTAGTAAAACCTCTCATTTTTACTTCTAGGTTTGCAGTTTACCCAGTACAATTGACCTTTAAGCATATATGGAATATATACAGACAAGTTTTCAAATAAAACAAAAGATTTCTTGGTTGTAATGCATGGCATTTAAATACTCCTGTATGGCATTATTTATAAAACTGTTTTATAGAACACTAAAAAGTATGGGGCTGTTTAAAAAATGTTAATCCTATAATTAATAGTCAGAGGCATACGCTTCCCCCAGCATAGGCACTGATATTCTAAATCTGTCACTCTGAACTTTACAGTAGGAGACAGCCATCTGCCTGCATGCAGCCCTCCAAAACAAAGCAAGACTATGTATGCTCTTAAGTTTCCCCTGGTGAGCTGCAGGATAATTATGATAAAATAGGCAACAAGGTTTACCTCATATGAATTAAGATAACATGTGTTGAGGAAAAAACAGAGCATATTAAATCAAACTGACTCTATAAGTCAGTGTTATTAGGTGATTGGATATGGATGATTTGATAAAGCAGAGCACATGACGTAATGCAAAGTTGACAGGAAATATGTGTAAGGATGACCCATTACTTACTTTCTCCCATTACCCCGGGAACCCTTTCTCTCTGTTACTGAATCTAGTGCTATTTTAGTTAAGACCTATACTTAATTTATACCCCCATTTCACTGTGAAAAAAAATCAAAGTTGTAAAATAAAGTATTTTAACAGTCTTTCAAGCTTGAGAAAATTAACTTTAAATATAAAAAGGAGCAAGTCTATAAAGAAAAAAATCAATTTTCACCATGTCTTTACATTTAGATGTATATATCTCTATATTTTTAGAAAGTCAGGTTCTTATATCATCTATGTCTACATTTTTCTGAAATTCAAATCTTCTTAATCTACTTCCTATACTGTAGTTTTACTAAACTATTCACTCAGATAGGGTTCTCTTAAAGGCACCTAATAAGCTTTTCAGTTTGATTTCTGGTGGATTATAATAATGCCTTCTTCACAAAAAATTTATTAGATCAACATTAACTTCTTTGGTTTTCTGATTTTGAAAATTTCAGTTTTTTTAAATGTTCTTTTCTTGCTTCAATAAAGATACCTTTTATAAGCAGATGAAAAGGGAAGAACATTTAGAATTCCATGTCATATCATCCTATTAAATGTTTGTCTAGTGCAGCAATAGAATGTGGATGTTATACATAAAGTCTGAAGTCAAGCAAAGTTGCTTTTAATCCCATCTGTACCATGTTCAAGCTGTGTGACCTTGAACGAGTACATTAACAACTCTGTGCCTCAGATTTCTCATTTGTAAAAAGGGGATAATTTAGAGTGCTTACTTCAGCTGGGTTATTCAGAGGGTTAACTAAGATTCATGAAGCACTCAGTGCAGTGTCTGGTAAATCAGAACTCTTCACAGTGATATTATGTAAATTTCATTCCTGAAGCACAAGTTCATATAATTTAGATGTTAAATGTACTCAATAGGGACTCAGGTAAGAAATAATTTTCATAGCAATCTACCAGTAAATTCTAAGCAGTTTAATACTGAGAACATTGAGAGAGAGAGAGAGAGAGAGAAGGAGGGAGGGAGAGAAGGAGGAGAGAGAGACAAAGAAAGACAGAGAGAGAGAGAGAGAAATTTTGATTGATTTAGGGACTGTTTACCCACTGCAAGATATTTTTTTCACTGATTTTTACTAGGTAATTGAAACATGTTGGAACTGACATACAATACTGTTTATTGAAATCTACTCTTAGAAATTGTGGCATCTGACCGACCTGGATAATGCTATAAAAAGTCTCATTATGGTGGCTGATTCCTGAATCATGGCCTTAGGCAGTAGTCATTATCTGTCAGTCTGGATTCTAAGGTGCATACCAGTATGAATTATATTTAGAGCATCAGATTGAAAATCTAAACCAGTTATCAGCTTTCTTTATAACTGAAAGAAGAAAGGCAGTTAATTCTAATTTAGGAAGTAAATGGTTAAAAGTAAATATTGAATATTTTTTCCTTTAGAAATAATATTTTCAATTCTAAAAATGCATATCACATCACATTCTAAATATTATATTGAAATATTTCTACCCAAAGGAGGCAAGAACAACAAAGTTACAGGTAATACTATCATGGCTGATAATCAGTGAGTCTTACTGCATACATTTCATTTAGTGCATCATACATCTTAGATGTCACTTGACAAAGTTTTTTTAAGAAAAACTAAATTTCTAATCAACAAAACAAACAAACAAGTAAAATACAACCAGAAACATTGAAAGAAAGAATAAACTGCCAGTAACCAGAAGGGAGAGGGGAGAGCGATAATAGGGAATAAAAGGGGAAGGTCCATCAAGGAGCATGTATAAAGGACACATGGACAGACACAAAGAGGGTAGGTTTGAGGGTGGGAGGCAGGGATGGGTGAGGTGGGGTGGCATGGTGGGGTGAAAATAGAGACAACTATACTTGAATAACAATAAAAAAAGAGAAAGCAATTCTCCTCTTGGTGATAATTATATACTCACAGTTTCTGATTACTTTTCACATAGAAAGAAATAATTTGTACTGGATTACCTAATTTTAGCAACACACTATGACCCAATTTATTCTTTTTAAAAATATTGTGCGTTCAATAGGAAAAAGTTAAAAATATAAGGGATAGAAAATGAATAACAATGTTGAAAAAAAATAAAATCCAACAATGAATATAAAGCAGAGATTCTTTACCTGAGGTATGTTTCCTATATTCTGTCATTCCAAACACCAAAAGTAATTAAACTTCAGTCAATACTTGGATTTAACTACAAACAAACTTGAATTGCTTCTTTTCTGAAGAAAAGTATAGGTCACTGTCTGGTTATTGAAGCTACTCAGTCTTTATTTTGAGTTAGGAGGAAAAACTGGGGATTTAATATGAAAGATAAGAATTATGGCTAAAGGGTCATTTGTAGGACATATAAACAATAACTAAGGACTCTTCCTTTTGAAACATCATTTTCACCACTGTCAGTAAATTTGAATTAAAAATAACACTAAAATATCAGAATATATTTGAAGTGAGGTAAAGAGGATATTTTTCTAACACCTACCTAGCAAGAAATTAAAGAAAGAAAAAAACTCAGAATTTAATATTTAAAGTTTTTATTGCATTTTTTCAATTACCATTTAGTTCTTTTATACTGCCTGCCCACCTGCAATCACCACACTGTTGTCCATGTCCATGAATCCTTTTTCCTTTTTGTTTCATCCCCCCACCTATTACCCTTCCCCACTCCTTAGCTGTCATCCCACTCTCTATCTATGATTCTGTCCCCATTTTCCTTGTTCAGTTTGTTCATTAGATTTCACATGAGTGAAATCATATGGTATTGGTCTTTCTCTGACCGGCCTGTTTCACTTAGCATAATGTGTTCTCCATTTGCATCCATACTGTGACAAAGGGTAAAATTTTCTTTTTTACAGCTTAGTAGTGTCCCATTGAGTAAATATCCCATAGTTGTTTTATCTACTCATCTACTGAAGGACACTTGGACTGCTTCCATATCTTGGTGATTGAAATAACACTGCAATGAACATAGGGGTGCTTCTGTTCATTCAAATTAGTGTTTTGGGTTCCTTCAGATATATTCCCAGAATAGACATATAAAAAAAGATGCTCAATATCACTAATCATTAGAGAAATGCAAATTAAAACCACAATTAGACACCATCTCACACCTGTCAGAATGGCTATCATCAATAAATCAACAAACAAGGGCTGGCAAGGATGCAGAGAAAAGGGAACCCTTTTGCACTGTTGGTGGAATGCAGATGGGTGCAGTTACTGTGGAAAGCAGTATGGAGATACTTACAAAATTAAAAGTGGATCTGCCTTTTGACCTCTCAGAATTTTAAATGGGTAAACTGGATTTAAAAGAGCTTTACAATCCAAATTTTGTCCCTAGAACTCTAGTAACAGAATGTAATGTAAATGTTCTCTGATGGTAGCAGAAGAAAAGCCTCATGATATTTACAGATATATAAAATATTCACTCACAAATTAAGCAATATTGATGTGTCTTCAAAAGTATTTTATGGTTAAATAATAGACTTAAGGACACAATGTTTTACAATGAACATAAAAACAATCTGTATTTTCATTTCTGTGCTTCTTATTGTCTTTACTTGTTTACTTTGCTTACTTGGCTGAACATTAAAACATCCACAGCAGGCACACAGGGTCATTTAGGAAGAGGGGTTGAATAACATATACACATACTTTTGAATCAGATTTTGGAGGCCCCATGTTCTGTACTAAAAAAAGGAGTTATTTAACACAATCTTGAATAAGTAATGAAATTCTCTGCCATCTGAATCATTATCTAATAGTAATCCTCATCCCCACTTCCCCAATTTAAAACCAGTGATTAATTTTACATGGGAAACAATGACACTTTTCAGCTATTAGTATAGGGCATGCCATCAGCTGCCTCATAACTTAATGTCTTTGTAATCTGCCCGGGGCGTTTCTGGCTGTAGGTGCCCAGCATGTCTTTAATTAACTGACAGACTCTTGGGAGACCACTAGACATTGAAAAAGGGAAACTTTTCTTTTCATTCATAAATCGCTCCATTAAAGCTGAAATTTTGTTGTTAAGTATCAAAAAATAATGTACTTTCTTACACACTGAAATAATTTAAATATGGGGATAAACTTATGAGAGATAAAAACAGTAATTTGATTAACAATTAAGCAATAAAAATAGTATCCGTTAGAACCTAATTATTTATATGGTGACAAAGGATGGATACACCCCACTTTTAGAATAAATTATGTAAATAACACTACATTTGAAGTTTAATTCTTATTTGTGTGGCAACTGAAAATACATTTTGAATGGCAATCTTAATTTAAAAATCTTAGGTTTGCTTCTGTATCATTCAGTTGAAAATGTTTTATCAGAATTCATTTTTAAATACAATTATACAGAATTTTCTTGTTTATATTAATATCCACCAATATGTTTATAACAGGTTTCAATTCTGTTCGTCCCTCTAGAGGTTTTTTTTTAAGATTTTATTTATTTATTTTTAGAGAGGGAAGGGAGGGAGAGGAGAGAGAGAGAGAGAGAGAGAGAGAGAGGGAGAGAAACATCAGTGTGAGGTTGCTGGGGGACATGGCCTGCAACCCAGGCATGTGCCCTGACTGGGAATCGAACCTGCGATGCCTGGTTCACAGCCCGCGCTCAATCCACTGAGCTACACCAGCCAGGGCCCTCTAGAGTTTTTTGTTTTTTTTTTTTTTAAATATGAGACTGAGCAAATAAGCCAGTCAGAAAAAGCCAAGAATTGTATTTCCCTCACATGTGAGATATAAAAAGGAAACACAGGGACACAGACAGCTGCAGGGTGGTCACCAGAGGGAAGGGGGCAGTAATGGATAAAGGGGGCAAATATATGGCGACAAAAGATTATTTTACCTTGGGGGTGGGCACACAATGCAATACACAGATCATGTATCATAGTAATATATACTTGAAACCCACATGACTTTATTAACCAATGTGACACCAATAAATTTAATTAAAAAATAGAACGAGGACAAAGATATATAACCAGAGATAAAAATAATTTGGTGTGTTTTGTATGATACTATGAACCATTTTGTAATAAATAATACACACACACACACACACACACACACACAAACACGAAATATAGAGGAATAGTGAAGACTGATTACCTTGCTCACAAAAACGGCCAGTGAAATGCAGTGGACAGTCACACTGGAATGAGAACACTCCCCCTGAGAGGAAGACGGGATGGCAAGAGCCTCCATTGTGGCATACATTCTCCTGGCACACGGATGGCGCTGCAGGGGCGGGTCTGTGGGGCGTCCACACGCTGCCCACCCCTTCTGTCCCACCAGGAGGGGCAACAAAGGAGGGCGCTGCAGGCAGAGTAGAATCCTGGGATCTAGATTATAAACAGGTCAGAAAACACAATGTAAGTTAAAGTACCCAACACGTAAATTGAAATAACAGAAAGTTGGTTTAAAATAAGAGGGGAAAATAAAACAGTCATCTAAGGTTTAATAAAGGGAAAATATGATTATCATATTTGTTTTACAATTGTAGGATTTATAAATGTTGAAAATGTCTGAGGCACAGTATGTGGCCCTGGGTGAATTGTGTTGCTGTAGTCAGTTTATGTGGTTCTCAGAAGCCAAATTAATTTCTTAAAAGTAGTAAGAAACCTGAATATATTAGCCTCCATAAACCTAAAACTCAGTTTCATGTAAAGAAATTAAAACTTTGGTTAAACATAGTTCTACTTTGTCTAATCTAAACTTCATGAGCATCAGATCAAGAAGTCAGACCACACCATATGATCTCGCCTGTAAGTGGAACCTAATCAACAAAACAAACAACCAAGCAAATTATAACCAGAGACATTGAAACTAAGAACAATCTGACAGTAACCAGAGGGGAGTGGAGGGGGTAATGGGGGAAAATGGGGGAAGGGTTTACAAGAACAACTAAAAGGACACATGGACAAAACCAAGGGGGGGGGGTGGAAACAAGGGAGGGAGGTGTGGATGGCTGGGGTGCGGGGGTAGAGGTTATATGCAGATAACTGTTATTGAACAACAATAAAATAATTTAAAAAACAAGTCAGTCTATGTTACATTTTTGTGGTAAAACTGCTTGAACTTGAATTATTTCTAGGTTGATTGCTAGAAATATGTATTCCTCAAAGTGACTTGCATTCATTTGTAGGAGGTATCCAAGAAATATTTTAGAAATGCCTACAAATGATTCCTTCATGTTTTTTCACAAATTATACCCCCAGTCTAATTTTTCTTCCCCCATAAATAATGACCCCAAAAACAATTCCCTTTGAATTAAATTCAAGTTCCTTAGTTTTACATTCAAAGCCTCTTGACAATCGAATTCCTCTCTGTTACTTTCTGGCCTGTTTTATCATGATTCCTTATAAGTACCTTAACTTTTCTCTAACCAAATGAGATTACTATTAAAAGACCCTGAGCTTATCAAATTTGTAAATTTGTCCATGCCACTTTCTATGCATCATTGCTCCTATCTTCACCTAAAGTGCTAAGTCATGAACTACATTAATTCCTTCACATAAACTTCTTGGTTGTTCCTGGCCCACCAAGATGAAATTGCTGTTTCTGTCATCTCTAAAATTCCACAGGTTGTCATTGTAACACTGATGGAACATTTCCCAGCTGCTCATAGTACAGTCATTACTTAATGTACTGACACTGCTGCTCGGCTGTACTCTGGCCGTGGCTCTCCTCCCGCCTTCTACACACAGACGCCTCATTTTGGCAGAATTCCTTATTCAGAGTGAACACTTTATAACAGTTGTTACGTTAATGTCTTCTGTGTACCCCTGAGTGTTACATACTGTTGGGGAAGCAGTATGTTAGTAGTTTCCATTTAATGTAATCATGAAGAGAATTACCTTGTTAATGTGAAAAATCTTCCTGCAATACAAATAATCAAAAGTTAACTGAGTATATTTTTATTTTGTATGTTGTCTGTTATGTATTAATTTGATAGGATTTCAAATTTATTTTTTAGACAAGAAAGTGAAGTTGCTTTTAAGGGTGAAGTTGTTTTGACCTAAGAATGAAGCTATTTTCAAGAGTAAAGTTATTTTGATGGAAGGGTAAAATGAGCTGTGTCAGGATGTTATCATCTCATCTGGTGTCACTCAGTAGCTCAGCTGCTGAGGGGCATCAGTGTGGGCTTATTGAATAAAATATGTGGAGAAGCAACTATAGCAAGAGTACATTTGGACCACAAGTACCTAGAGTCTGTGAAACTACTCTAGGTATTTGTCCTGGGCCAGGCTACCCTTGGCTGATCTGAACAGTTCTGTGAAGACCTGTCAGGCTTTAGCTCCCACTGCAGTAAATAAAAGTGACTGTCTTATTGGCAGTGGTGAAAACCATGCAGTGGCCTTGCAAAGAACATCTTGCCTGTCAGCACTATCGCTGTTATTCCCCAGCAAAGTGCTGTAGTAATGAGGGACTTTTCCTTTTGCACGGGCACATGGACATCAGCTCTTGGTTGGCCAGGCCATGTCTCTGGAGTACCAACTTGTACAAAGATATACCTCAACTAAATATGAATTCTACTCTTTTTATCTCTCCTTGCCTGGAAAAATAGTATAGTTAATCTACTGCTGCTTTGGAGTACAGGAACAGCTCACAGACGTGGGTTCAGTTTCAGACCACCGTAATACACTGAGTATCACGATAAAGTGAGTCATCATATTTTGGCTGGTGGAAGGTCTTGCCCTCAATTTGTAAAAAACTCAACATCTGTGAAGTACAATAAAGGGAATAAAATGAGGTTTGCCAGTATGTTATTTCATTTGGTTGCTTAGGAGACATTATTCTGTATGCAATTGGCTTGTGAAATCATTATAATTCCTGCACCGAACCTGTGTTAAATAAAATATTGGGAAAAACAAAGTAAGTGTGTGAGCATAATTTTGTCTCCCAAAACAAAACACTGTCAACAAGATGAAACCTTGGCAAAAATGTCAGTTCAAAGATATTTTCTGACTGACTTTAGTGAGTTATTTTGTTTACTATGTATATGTATGTCAATTCATTGGAATTAAAAAAAATTGAAAAGTAAAATAATTTTATAAAACACATCAACTAAAAACAGCATTAATGTGCTAGTCATTCTTTTTGCTTGCAATCCTTTTACAACATGAAATTCTTCTTTATGGTGTTTATCAGAAGGAATATTGTCATTTTTATAATTGTTTAAGCCTGACTCACATCCCTTCTCTCTGGACTGCGGTTTCCATGAAGGACGGATGGATCACCTCTGCTCTTGTCTTCAGCTTATACCTAACAATGCTGGACCTCGAGGAGGCTCTCCAAGAAATATTTTACAAATAAATTTGAATCACTTTTGTAAACATGCAACATGCCATACTACTAACAAGAAAAATAACAAGTAAAAATAATTGGTTCCATTTGGGGTCAGTTTTACAACTCTGCTATATTTATAATTTATAATATAAATTCTAACACTTTCAATATAATCTTACAATCAACTATCTGATTTCCTTCTATTAGATTAGCATAGTTCTTCCCATTCATATTCATAAGTTTGTCATTTAAGGTAACTTCTGTAAGGTTAAATGGCAATGCTAATTTGAATTACATGGGATTTATTACAGTAGTCCATATCCTAATTTAGTTTTTAGTTTTAGTGTTTCTGAATGATTTCACCATTTCATGTAACTCTTGCCATAGACTTCATCATAAATGCAGTCAATCATCTTTTCATCAGAAATAAATTAGATTGAAGTAAATGTCACTACTTCTTTCTCCTACTGCAGCTGCTCAGGGATCCTATGTCTCTCACCTGAAAAAAAAAGTCAGTATGTTGCACATTTTAGTTGCCAATGGATTACACAAAAATAATTACTATCAATTGAGTCATCAACTAAGACATCGAGATCATTAATAAAATTTTGAAAACTTTCTATATTATTAGGATCAAATTTTATATCTGATATATTATTTTTTATAGTCCTTGAGTTCTAATTTTTTACTTTCATATTTGTAAATTATGTCATAAGTTTACCAATTTTAGAATTAAATATAACCGATTCAATTTATTACATATTTTAAAAACAAAAAATTATGTTTGTTAAAATTTTAACAATTTTTACATAAAAAATTTAAAATATCAAGTGAATGAGGATGTTTATTAATTACAACAAGGAGATGGTCATATTAATATCATTGGCAATGTAAAAGGAGCATCAAAACTGTAATTCCTTTGAATTTTAAAATCTTGACTTATATGAATGTTCAGAAACAAAGCAAGACACAGTTTTCAAAATTGTTTTTTAAATAAGCAATATTACAAAAATCAGACTGCTTTGTTTTTCTAATCTAAATACTTGAATTGCTATCAATCTAAAACAATGTGTGAACAATCTGCTTGATTGCCTTTTGGGAAATTTTCGATAAGACTACAGTGATGAACTAGTCACTGTTGTAACAAATAATAGGCTCTCAAGAACTCTTTCTGAGTGAATTAATGATTGAATAAAACATGCTAATTTTATTCAAAATCAAGCCTGATCTTTAGAGATAGATATTTTAAAATAACAGTGATTTCTAATAATCTTTGGGGAGCTCTAGGTGGAACAAGAAAGGCGGACACTCCACTCATTGTCTCATTCCTGCCACTCACACTCTTTAGGGGGTTCTATAGAATCCCTGGGTAGCAGGCAGCAAGCAGTTCACAGTGCTTCAGCCCCAGGGATTCTTCTATTGTCAGCCAAGCTCTGTGTGGCCCCAATGTCTTTGAAGGAGGAAATGGCTCACTCGCAAGTGTGAATGCTGGAAGCCCTGCTCCAGAATTATGATGAAGTATTAAAAAGAAACAAACTGAGCAAGAGGAATCTTGAATTTGTGGCTATGAATAGTGAAGGGGGAAGCAAAGTTTCCAAAATCATTGTTAATTAGATTTTAAAAGCACATAAATAAATGTATTATAAACTAGGCAACAAAAGACATATACTTGATATACAAATAATGTATATAAATACTCTTTTTTATAAAAATGAAAATAATAGTACAAATACACATACTCTATTCCACTTCATATCTTCACTACTAGAATATGCTATTCTGCTATTTTTTCACATAAAAATAATTCTTAGCAGGCTGCCCTATAAGTAAGTGTAGTCTTCATTTTCCTTTTAAAGGCTGCAGAATGTTATATGGTTTGATATACATCATTGATTCTACCAGTTTGAAATTAATATATTTAAGCTGTTTCAGTTTTTCTCCCTATTATCTGGATCATAAATTTCATTTAAATAGCTATATTAAGATGTAATTCACTGACATAGAGGACACATATTTAAAGTGCAAGATTCAATAACTTTTAGTAGATCCATAGTGTACAACCATCACCACAATCTAATTTTATATTTTTCATCCCCCCAAAAAACCTGCGTTCATTAGCAGTCACTCCACACCTCCCACCTTCAGCCTACTTTCTATCTCTACAGATTTGTTAACTTAGGACATTTCATATGAAAGGAATCATATAATATGGGTCTTTTGTGACTTAGCATAATGCTTTCAAGGTTCATCCATGTTTTTGCATGTAAAAGAGCTTTTTACCCTTTTATTATTGATATGTATATACTGCATTTTATATATCCATTCATTAGTGCATGGTCAGTTTGAGCTATTTTTACATTTGTCTATAATAAACAATGCTACTATAAATATTCATATTCAAGTTTGTGTATGGATGTAAAGTTTTTAATTCTTTTGGGTATATACTTAGAAAACAAATGCTAGATTATACACCCCATGTTTAACATTTTAAAAAGATTTTATTTATTTATTTTTAGACAGAGGGATAGGGGGAGAGAGGGAGAGAAACATCAATGTGTAGTTGCCTCTTGCAAGTCACCCACCACTAGAGACCTGGATCGCAACGTAGGCATGTGCCCTGACTGGGAATCAAACCGGTGATCCTTTGGTTTGTGGGCTGGCCCTCAATCCACTGAGCCACACCAGCCAGGGCCCTATGTTTAATAACATTTTGAGCAATAGCCGAACTGTTTTCCAAAGAGGATGCACAATTGTAGATTTCTGCCAGCAAAATGCGAGAGTTCCAATTTCACCACATCATTCTCTACTAGCTCTAAAATTTATGTTCGGTAAGTTTTTTTAAAATGTACTCTGATATGACAGCTGTCACAATACAATCTAACAAAATTGTTCTGAATGAAGTTAAAGACAACTAAGTGCTACTAGAGCCATCATATGGAAAAAAAGGTGAATGAACTTTTTGGCTAACAAAATAATTCACTATTACCATAACAGTGTGATTTTTAATAGATCTTGCTTTCACATTTTCCAAGTTTTTCTCACTGAAGAAATACATTTCCATTTTCACAATCTTCGATTCTTTAGCTATAATATATTAATTGGTAGGTTTCCTTAAACCACAAGTGTTCTCACATAATTGATGTTTGCAGCATCACTGTGTGTTAGGTAGGACAATCCCCCAGGGAATTCCAATCCATTTTTCTCAGCATAAAGAAAGATATTTTTGAAAAGTGGTACTCCCTTTGAGAGAGATTCTGGTTCTCCCTTCTCATGCTAGCCAGATGGAGAGCTATTCTTGATCACAGAACATGCAATATCGCTCCATCTTGCTTCCAGAGCCAAAAGTTGGATAAGAATTAGATAACTGATTTCTGTCTCTATTCCAAATCGGGAACTACCAGAAACCCTGGATTTCTTTACTTTTCTTGCCTTCCATGTCTCAAATTCTAATTTTCCTTTTCCCTTAAAGTAATAAAATGGCTTCTCTATCTTTTGTCATTTCTATGTTCACATTTCCTTGCTAATATCTCTGACTTCAGTTCTTGTTTGATTCCTAATTCATCCTTCAGCCAGCTCTTGTTCTTATTACTCCCATGCCAAAAATCATTCCAAATGAAAATATACATTCTTCTATGACTTGGTTTCATCTTATTGTTCAGGTTTATCTGCCTCTAATGCTTTAATATATGTCCAATATATGTTCTAACCACATCTTTTGTGATTTCTTCAATATTTCATGCCTCATGTCTTTCATGTGCTAGATTCCCCTGAAGTGCATTTTTACCTTAACATGTCCCTTTCTTCCTTTGTGACACAGATTCCAAGCTGTCCCTCCAAATTTCTTTTGGACTTCACTTAGACATAATTAATACATCAACATTAAATATAGATCTAACTAGAGAAATAATACCAAATAATTCTAATGTTATAGAAGTGCCTAAAGTGAGAGTCCTTATTCATATCCTCCTCCAAACCCAATACCACTCCGTTTCCTACAGGCAATTATTCTATGTTCCTTTTTGTACAAATACATATCCAGATTATATGGGCATATAATTTAGTTTTCCTTATTTATCAGTTTTTCATAAAAGTGAAATTGTGATAGTAACAATAATGCTAGTCCTTGTAGTAGATACACCTTGAAGTATCAATAGCTTAGCAACACAGAAGCGTATTTCTTGTTCACATAAACTCCAATCAGCATAAGTGGAAGGGAAGAATTCTGCTCCCTGTCGTCACTCAGTGATGCTCAGGGACTCTAGTGACACAGGCTTTATCATCCTCAGCCCATGGTTTCTGAGGTCGCCTTCACTGTCATAGGCAAATTCCCAAATGCCAAGCAAGGTAAACAAGGAGGGAAAGAGGAAACACAGAAAGTTTTACTGTATCTCAACCCATTGGCCAGGACTTGGTCAGCACATGGCCAGACATGCTGAAAGCGTGGGAAACGTGACTTAGCCATGTGCCTAGGAAGGCACAGAGACTAGTTTGATGAATACAGCCAGATTCTGCCATGAAAATCATGATCTAAATATTGTTTTTTTAAATAAAACTAAAAAAAGATGAATGTTTTTTCTTCACTCTCAGTTCCAACATAACTTGGGAATCTTTTATTGTCATTAGACATAGGTAAAGCTCAGAAATTTTAATGAGAGAAGTTCTTAGTGTAAATAAACCACAGTATATTTAACCACTTCCCTTATGAATGCTTATGAATACCTATGAAAATCTTTTGAATATATTTGAATTATAAATATCTAGGGGTGAAATTATTAGGTCAAATAAATATGCTAGATTAGTATTTCAATGTGTATGTAGTAAAAGCCTGTACAAAATCAAACTTCCCAAATAGTTTCTGATTACCAAATTCCTCAGTCCCTCACCAAAAGTCAGCATCATCTTCATTTAATTGGTTACATGTCTGATGAATGAGAATTATGAGAATTGGTAATCTCATTGCTGTTTCTTCTACTATACTTTTTATTATAGCATTTGTCATTTACATTTTATCTATTTTTTAATTTATTTTTTATTGTCTTTTTTTAATCATTAGAATATATACATTCCTCACTTTGGGGGCTGTTTGTTTTTATATATCAACTTACAGGAAATTAGTTTATGTGATGGATATTGATCTATTTTATGTCTTTTCAAATAAGATTTCTTGGTCTTTCTGAGCATTTTGTAAGGTTTTCACTCATGTTTTTTCTGTTTAAAATTAAGTCCAATTATCCTTTTGTAGGAACCTTGTTTTTTTCTTCTGGTTAATTTTAAGAAGCTTCCTTTGCCTTTGTTGGTTAGCAGTTTTTCACTGTGATGTATTAAACGTTTAGAATCATGTTTATTCATTTAGCTTAGCATTTTTTTTCCTGGTAGGTTTTCTATTTAAAGGAATACCTTTAATGTTTCTCATTTATCTGGAAAAATCACAGTCCTTGTCAGGTAGCTCAGTTGGTTGGAGCATTGTCCCGCACACCAAAAGGTTTCAGGTTCCATTCCTGGTCAGAGCACAGACCTAGGTTGCTGTTTTGATCCCTGGCCAGGTCGCTTATGGGAGGCAATGGATCAATGTATCTCTCTCACATCGATGTCTCTCTTTCTCTCTAAAGACAGTAAACACATCTTTGGGTGAGGATTATAAAATATTTAAGAAAAGATCGCTCTCTCACTTTCCCTCTGTATTCTCATGTTAAAACATATATTACATGAAACAAATTCTCATTTTATTCTCCATATTCTCAGTTCCCTTTGCATTATGTCTGTCTCTTGATTCATAGTAATTTCTTCAGCTATATTACCTTCTTGATGAATTCTCCTTGTCTGATTTCTGTTTAACTTATTAATTTGTAAAAATTTAAATGTTATATTTTTACTTTTTTTAGTTACATTTGCTTATGTTTTAAAGCACTCTGGTAAGTTTTCATGATATTTTTTTCTTATACATAGTTCATATTCCCTCTTTTATTTCTTAAAATTATAAACATAAAGTTCTTATTTTTATGTGGCAATAACGAGATCTGGTCTTTGCAGAACTAAGTCATCCTCTCTTCTTTTTGTGGACTCCTCTTTCATGGTGTTTTTTAATCCCCCTCAAGTGTTTTGTCATTGTTTACCACAGACTTTACATGATAAAGGTTTCCAAGATAACCTTGGGAACTGTGTCTGTGAGGACACTGCGAGGCCGAGTGTACGATATCCCCACAAGGAGGACTTGTACTTCCTTCATCCATCTCATGAGGCAGTTTCAGCCTGGGAACATTGTAATATTATTTTTCTTTAAGCTTTTACATAAATAAGAATGGGAATATTTATATTATAGTTCCTAGTACCAAGTCATTGTTCAATAAGTATTTTGAATAAGTGAATGACATACATATGGGTATGGGCCACAGACTTCCATACTGGGCAAGTTTGTGGTTACGGTATTATACATAACTGGGAAAGAGTTTTGCCTGCCATCTAAAAGTGAGGCATAGTCAAAAAACTTCCTAGAAGATCATTTTCTTTTCCCTTTTTCTTTACTTATTTTTTCCATTTTTTTATTTGGCTGTAAGAATTTTTCTCACTGTTTTGGTATTTTATTAGTGTATTTAAAACTTTTGCTCTAGAATGTATTTATGTCTGTCTTAGAGCTGGAATGTTTTTTCAGCTGCCACAGTACCCAAAATAAAAGTCACCATGATTTTTCTTCAGTCTTCTAGGAATTTCTCAAAATGCATGTTTGTTAAAGAAATCTTTTATTGTTTTCAACACTGATATATATAAATTTAGCATGTAAATGTGCATATGGATATGCATGTAGCATGTGTGCATGTTTATGTTTTTGTATTTTCCATAATTCAAGATGGGAGTAGAATTAGATATATGTTTACAGTCTTTAGAATATGCTAATATCATTTTGTATATCTGTAACACAGAATACTTAATTGTCTTTGTTTTTATGATTATCTCACTTTTTAGGACTTCGAGCCTTAAAGCAACTGTATTATTTACTTATTTAAATCCACACTTATTTAAATATTTACTATATGAAGTTCACAGTACTTCATATAGTTCTGACAATAATCATTGCTAAAGTTGTATTTTTTATTCTATAAATTTTCAAATGCATAGATATAGTCTGAGATACAGCATAAAAATAAGAAAATCATTTTTTAAATGTAAAATGTAATGGATTATTATGGAAAGCAAATTCTATACTACAAATCCTTACAGAATGCTACAAGTTCACATTTCAATGCTACTATTACATAGATTTATTTTAGAGCAAATTAAATTTAATATGACATATTTATAAAAACAGTATTTTTGATTAAAAGCATATTTTTACTTAATGGTTGCATTAAGATTTAGAAGTCAATGAAGTTTGAATACTTTTCCGCTATGGAGACTAAGAAATTTATAAATATGCACATTTTTAGTAAGTGACTGATGTGAAATGGGAACATTAATTATATTAGTTAAATTCAATTTATTCCCTCCATTATGGAAAGATACTACTCTAGAATACTTCTAAATTAACATAAAACTTATAGGAAAAAGAATATTATAAAATATCCATCAGTATTAAAAATGTGTGATTACTTCTTAATTGGAAAGTGCATACAAATTAGAGAAAAACAAGTCAACCATCAAGGTGTCATGATTAGTCACTGTACTTAACCCCAGCTGTAAGAATATGTGCGCTGACAAAAGCAAATGCAAATTTGTCTTCTAGTCTTACAAGGGAAGAAAATCTCTCACTTTTGAAGGCACCCCAGAATAGTTATTTCACACAAAAAACTATTTTATGGAATCTAGATCTATACATTCCCAGCCTAAATTTGATAAAGATGGATCAAAAGAGAAGGCATGTCAATTAACTTAGAACTCACTTTACTTTATTTATTTATTTAATTTACTTAATCATTCATTAATTCATTTATTCTAAAAGAATTTATGGAGTTCTCTGTATGTACCAGAAACCCACTAATCTAGACTATGTGGTGATCAGTGGAACCTAGGCCTTCCTTTTAATATGCTTTCAGTCTTGTGAAGTTAAGGGAAAAAAAGGCAATTGCAAAACTGCAAAACACATCAAGTGCTAACTGTAAACCTAACACTGCTCTAAATGTTTCAAAGGTGCTAAAATAATTTAATTCTCACAAGAATATAAAAACACAACTATTTTTCTTTTCCTAGACAAGAAAACAGAGATAGACATTTCATAAGCTTACTCAAGGTCACAAGGCAAGTATATTGATGGAAGTGGATTTGAACCCATATTGTTGGAACCTTGACTAAAAGTTATCAACATTTTTACACTCCTGACAGGGGACAAAATAGGATATACCTATAGAAGAAGAGAGGGCAAAAAAGTCTGTGGTGTCCAGGAGGGCACTCAGAAGGTTGTCAGTGAATGTTGCATGTTTAAAGACAATAGATATGCATGGGGAACGACAAGTGGCCTGGCATGGAGGAGGCTACTCTGTGTGTGTGTGTGTGTGTGTGTGTGTGTGTGTGTGCGCGAGAGCCAATAGCTGAGTCTTGGGATACAGGCAGGGTGTGGCTAATGGGGAGACTTGTTGGATACATTTTAAGGTGATATGAAGTCATCAAAGGCTCAAGCAGGAAATTAATAAATCATGTCTGTTTTTAAATACCATTCTTGTTTTAGTGTGGAGAATGGTTTGTAAAAGGAAAAGTCGCTGGAAGTAGCTGAAGTATCATAGAAGTGAAAAGAACCATATTGGGACTGGAAGTAAAATATTGAGAAAGTAGAGAAGTGAAGAGATTTGGAAGGAATCTGGTGTTGAGAGTTTAGTTAAACTACTCTGTCATATTAGTAGCTCAACATTCATTTTGCGTGGCTGAGGGCCTGCAGGGTCCTTGTGCTGACTAATGCTGGCCCCTGCCATCAGCGCATGATCTAGATAGCAGTCCACAGAGTCACAGGTAAATGTTTTAAGTTCCTGATATGACTCCCCAACTGCCTTTGTGGTAAGCAGTCTCCCCTACCTCTCAGTGCCTTTCCTTTGTGTGCCCCTTAGAAAAGAATCTCCAGGAAGTTTACCAAAACTCCACTCTTTTAGGTCTCTATTAACCAATTTGGCCTTAGCCAAATATAAGCATGTGCCCCAGATCATGCCTCTCTCTCAGCTTGCCCCTGCCTTGACCTCCCCTCATGGCCACTTCTTACAGGACCTGTGAGTAATAAACTTTCCTATTTCAGTTTCACTGTAAAACTGCATAATTCCTTTGTGGTCTTCTGTTGAATCATGGTTCATCCTCCAACATCTGGGTCTTTACCTGAAATACTATTTTAATATTTAGTTTTTCAATATTTAGTTTCCAAAAGGACTTTGTAATTAATTTCATATATAATGTATGTATCGGTCAGGGGCTGTGAGGAAACAGAAGCACATTCAGAAGAAGTAACTGAAGTGAATTTAATGAAGAGACTATTTCAAGTTGAGAAAGTTTAAGAGAATCAACAAGAGAATGAACAGAATCTGTTACTAGCATTGGACTTGGATGAGAAAGCAAATTAGTTTCTGCACTGTGGGCAAGGATGTAGGTACGAAAGAAAAACCATCTGTAGTCTTAGAGAGAGGAATGTAACCACCACAACCTTACATTCAACTGAGAAAGAATGGAGAAAAAAATCAGCTTGAACTCTTTCTCTTTCTCCACTTTCAATGCCATGCCATTCCATTGGCCAAACAATGCTGGTGGTCAAAGGGCAAGAGGGAACTGAACAGCGATGGCTCATAGCAGTCAGCCTCCCAAGATACCAAGCAGGGTGCAAAAAGTTGGAGAGCAGATCTGGATGTGAAATAGAAAATATCTAGCCCAGGAGAACGGGAGAAAAGCATAGGTGAATCTTCAGTTTTGGGTTTGGGTAACTGAGTGAACGATAACATGTAGCGACAAGAAAGATACAAATGTTATTCATGTTGGGCAAAGTTCTCTTAATCTTGGTCTATTTGGATGATAGCTTCAAAATTCCTAGTAATACCTATCCCTCTTTTCCAGAATGTATTTATTTTTTTGACTTAAGAATATTTGGCAATTTGGTAGAGAAGAAACTTGGGCACATGAACTTATATGAACACCTTGAATAAGATATCAGTAAAAATATATCTTTTACATAAAAACATTGATCTATTTCATTGCATTCTTGTTCAATCAGGTCATGAAATCATAACTCACTATATCATCATTCATTCTAGGGCAGCTAAAAGAACTTCAGACAATGTGGCCAAGCAGCTATAATTATTTCTCTAAAGAGAAAATGGTATAGTTATTACAAATGCCTATTGCATCAGGGAAATGATTTAGGACATTTATTTTAACATATTAGGCCTAATACAACAGAGTCATAGATAGCTAAAGCAATGATGGAAAAGATGTTCATTTCAAATTTCAAAAGATTAAAAAAATATTAGATGCAATAGTTTTACTTTCACAACAAGATAGCTTACATAAAGGGCAGTCATTGGTTTCTGACTACTGTGAAGAACCTGATAAATTAGTGTTTGAAATCTTAGAAAAATATGCACACAAAAAACTAAATTCAAATCCCATGGTTCTAAGTGTAAAACCATTACTTAAAATTCTATTACATTACAAAGAAAAAGCTTATGCACTCAACATCCAAATCTATTTCCATTTAAGTTCTGAGAAAACATCCAAAAGGAGCTAAAGCTTTCCTTAATTTTAGAAATGTTTGACATACTATTTTCCCTTTATACAAACCTTGGAATGAAAAAGGATGCTATTTTTGTAGATTAATATTTTTTTAAAAAAGCACTAGATGACTTAAGAAAATTAGATCAAAAGATGCTGAAGCAAAGGATAGGCACAGATACTAAAGCACATTGTCTATATCGTCTTGCTCTTAAATACTCAATATCATATTACTGAAGAAACGGATTTAGCTTGTCTGATATGAATATCTATTAATGGCTTGTCTGTACGAAGCTGGCCAATTGCTTGGCTTTAACCTGCAATATTCTCGAGACAGTAGAAACAGTTTATGCACTGTCACTTCCTATGCATCCAAACATGATGCCTTAAAATAATCTTTATAATCTTTCAGCTTACCTCAAGAAAGGAATATGCTTAATAATTGTATCAGTGGCTTAACTTCATAATCTCTATGCACTTTACCCATATATTCCATAGAACAACCAGGATTATTCATGGTAGGAATAAATGGACACCAGAGAATTATTGTATAACAGTTGGCAATAACTAGTAATAAAACAGGGTTTCATCTGAATCCATGCAGGTGATCTTATTTTACTGAGTGTGTTAAAGTATTTTCAGGAATGCCAAAAGGAATTCACTTTTAAGAAGAACAATGTGGCATCAATACTGAGGCACAACAAAAGAGAAATTATAAAGAACTACTTTCTCAAGTTGTTACTTCTCTTCTAGTCAAGAATGCAAGCACATAGGTAGTAAAACTCCATTTATTATTCTATTTATAAAACTTTTATTATAAGTATGTTTGGCAGAACTAGTAAAGTGTATTCATCAACTCCATTAATATTCATTGTGTACCTACTATGTGCCAGATAGTGAGTATGCAAAGATTATCTGCTCAGACATTAGGAACCTTTGGTGAGGTAAGTAAAACTGATGGACAAATAAACTAAGTTAGGTTATGATTCAGAATGGAAGCTCTAGCTAGGCAGCTCAGATGGTTAGAGCATTGTCTCAGTATGCCAAGGTTGTGTGTTCAATCCTCGATCAGGGCACATACAAGAATCAACCAATAAGTGCATGGATAAGTGGAACATCAAATCAACGTTTCTCTCTCTCTCTCTCCTTCTCTCTCTCAAATTAATAAAAACATATGTTAAAAGATTCTGAATGGAAAGGTGCTATGACAACACACAGAAGTCTGTATCAAGAATTTAAGAAGGCTTCACAGAGAAACCAATTAACCTAAATCCTGAAGAGTAGAAAAGAGGTCCCCAGATGGCAAAGGTTATCTTAGGCTAAAAAACAGCATGTTAAAAAGTGCAAAATACTTCCATGATTGGTAGAGTGGGAAAATTTTATATATTTTAGAAAATGGATTTGGAAGCCAATATAAAATTGTGATGGGATTACAGTTTGAATATTTTTAAACACCAGCTTTTGCACATTATGTCTCATATATACATTTTACCTATTTTGTTGGAAAGTCCCAATTTCTATTTAGAGCTGGTCAGAGCCATACATGCAATGCCACATCTCCCTTTGGGGGTCCCACAGGCTCTCACCTTTCCATGCCCCAAACTTCATCCTCTTTCTTGACAGCTCTTCCAATCAGCCAAAATTCAAATTAGAAATCTGAGCCTCATCCTTTTTACTCCTTTTTCTTGGGGCCAAACATCCACTCTATCATGGGGATCTATTCAATTGCTTGATATACATTTGTGCAGCCAGTCTGCTTTTCACTATCAGTGCCTCTTGCCTAAGCGAATGCAAAAACAATCCACCTGGCTTCCCTGCTTCTGGTCTTGATCCTATTTCTATTTTAAAAAATTTATTGTATTTTTCCATTTAACCTCCTGTCTATTTCTCTGCCATAATGCGGCGAAGGTGATCATTTTCAAACGTGAAGCTGAGCACATTACTCCCCTCCCTAGAACGTTCAGAGAATCCCTGGTGCTTTCAGTATCCAATTTAATCTGATTACCATGGCAAACTGGTTCTGCCTCCCGAGGAAGCTCATCTCTAATCTCTTAGCGTTCAAATAATTTGTTCTCCTGCTTGATTGACTCCTATTTGTACTACAATTCTTAACTTAGAAGACGGTTCTTCTAGGAAGCTTTGCCCATCACTCAAGTCTAATTCAGACACACATCCTATATATTTATTTGGTCCTGGTATTTCTATTAGAAGTCTTATGACCCTATACTACAATAGATATTTATTTGTATATTTCCCCTAGAATCCAAGCTGTACATTCTGCATTTTGTCTATTTCTTCCTTCTTTCATGTATTCCATGAGCCCACTCAGTGCCTTGAACAGCACTGATATTCAGTGTTTGTGAAATAGTCGAATAAATGTGTAGGGCCTTAATCAGAAAGTGCATTACTTACCATGTTGGGAAGCCTGGACATTATTCTCTACGTCAATGCTTTTAACTATGCACTATAAAGTAGTGGGATCCATAAGATAAATATGGGGTAGTTACTGGAAACATCAATATTCCTTGAAGTTTATTAATGTACCATTTAAATAGCATAATTAATATTTTCATAGTGGAAAGTAAGACATAACATTTTAATGAAATTTTCTTTGCACTCTGCCACTAGAGTAAGGCAGATATCTGTGTTTGTTTACTCTTTTCAACCTGTAATTGCATGTAGCAGAAATTCTTGTGAAACACTATTGTAGGTGTTCATATGTTTTTTGTAAAGTGGATGATAAGCTCTGATTTAAATGTTACCTGTTTGAAAGTCACACTTCATGTTGTTGTAAGTAATAAACAGGCACCACATTTTATACATCAGCTTTCTTGTGAGAACAGCTAGAAAAGGCTTGCACTATTCACAGCATCACAGTTAGGGTGTCAGCTCACTGCTATGCCACAGCCATCATCACAAATAATTGCCTAGTCTTAAGTATTTCCTTAGGATTTCTGACCACCCTAGTGAGCATTAGTGTTTGGTGTTGGTCCAACTTTCATGTCATTAAGCATTGTGTCTGTACTGAATGATCCCTCACATGACACTATCTACCCTAGTGGGACCACTGCACCTGAGCCCTGATCCCCTGGGCTCTAGCTTCCTTCAAGCCTGACTGGAGGTACCACCGAGGCAACCTGTAAGGGTAAAGGAATTATCACCAAGGGGATGGACTTTACTCAGAAGGAATCAGAGGCAGAGAGGGGCCAGTGGATGAATTCATCTCCTTTCTCCCACAAAGATTTTTCTGATGACATGTCGTGTATAAGTCTCTTTTAAGATGTCTCATGTGGCAGAGCAATCACCTGTGATGGTCTGTCCCTTCAGTGATAGAGTCCTTCCTATTAACCCTCACTCTTTTCTGCTTCACTTTGCTATCCCTCATTCTGGCGCTTGTACTCACCATAAACTGTTAGTCCACATTCTGTTTTCTAGGCAATCTGGGGCAAGAGAGCCAGGATTTAGAAATTGGTGACTGATCATGGTTCTGCTCCTGGGAGGCCCTGATTGGCCCTTTCCATATCACTTTCTTTTGCATCTCTGTGCCCATGTTTTCAAATTACTATCCAATTATTTTGAAAGATTTATGACATTCCACAGAGTATGTTTGTTTGGAAAATAGTGTGTGTGTTTGTTGTCCGTCTGTGTAGTTAAAAAGCAGTGCAACGAAAGGGCACACACTGTGTTCAGTCTGTATCACTACACCAGATATTTCCGTTTGCTTTCCTAGGGCCTCTCCCCAGCCTGTCCCACTGAGGTCTACGTCTAGGAAACTAACCTATCTGGCTATATCAGCAGGGCTGTTATGCTCTGATTTTTGGCTTATTTGACCCAAAATGAGGGTCAAATAAGGGGAGTCCTAGCTGGAGTTATGATAGAAGGAGACTGAGGTTAGGATAATATTTATTCCCGTGGATCCCTTTCTCTGAGATCACATCAAGCTAGCTGCATCCCTAGATAGAAGCCACTGCTCCTCCATACCCTCCCTCTTCCCTTGTCCCTTTGTGCCCAGGGGTGGTAATAGTTTGTAAGCTCCTTCTCTGGGGTTTGTGTACTATCCTTTGTGCTTCTACTATACCCCCTGCACATCTGTATTATTGCCACCTAGTCAATAAATTCTGCTTTTTTTAATGTGCTGCATATCTATTTTGTTTGGGCCCTGACTGACATACTTGTCGGTACACCTGCCTTTGAAGAAATGACCTTAGAGAACTGATTGAAATAAGGAAATGCATGAATATATATATAGAAAGTATAAGAAAATAGGGCTATGGGAAAAGTTTTGGAGACTATTTGATTTAAGGAAGTCTTATATAAATGATGAGTTGACCAAGCAAATGAAGTAGTGTAAAGTCAAGAGTAAAACTTGGAGAGGATTACATAGAAAATACAGTGTTTTGAACATAAGGAAATGAAATGCTATGGAAAGAGAACATTAGGTTTAAAATATATT
Organism: Tonatia bakeri; assembly: GCA_004024845.1. Lineage (NCBI taxonomy): Eukaryota > Metazoa > Chordata > Mammalia > Chiroptera > Phyllostomidae > Tonatia > Tonatia bakeri. The sequence continues at coordinate 51,744 of PVIA01001333.1, read as the reverse complement.
CACTTATTTTTAGCATTTAAGTCATTAGTGTTGACCATGATGACAACAATTTCAGGAGAGGTAGTTGAAACCAAAGCAGGTGAGGCATGAACTATGTTGTGAGTACAAGGTGTGAAACTTAGGTGAAAAAAATGAGACTTAACTCTTGCCAAAGAACTTAAAATATAGCACCAGGAAAAAAAAGAGTTTCTGAAATGATTAGATGCTCAAATCCTTAAGAAACTTTAACTAAAATAATGCTTATCCAGTTTATCTACTATCATAATCTTTCTTTTCTTCCCCCATCTAGTTTTCTCTTTATAATTAATATTTACTAATATTCTACTAAACTGGTAAGCAAAATTCATTGTATATAAGAGTTACTGTATACAAGAGTTATATTTAGTGTTGCAAATTTTTGTACAATATTCTTTTTGATTACTTGTGCCTTTTTAAAGAAACTATCCACGACATTTTAATTTATTTCTAATTGGATTAAACATCCCCATTTATATAGTAAAGAGGAGTTATTGTTATATTACCCCAAAGAACATTATCTAATCTATTCAAAAGTTAATCTAATCAAACCACTTTAATAGGCCAGTGTGTTTAGGTAGAATGTGTGCATACATGTATATATTTTTGTGTTTATATATGTGTATGTATCCATCTATGTGTGTGTATGTGTGTGTGTATAAAATATCCTAATGTATACAACATAGCAAGTAGGTCATTTTAGTAGTAGCTTTGTCTGTTATATAAATTTTTATAAAAATTTTATACTTTCTGACTTAATTTCCTCCTCTAATAAGTGTCTAGACTACTACCCTACTATGGTCTGAATGCTGTGTTCCTCCAAAATTCATATGTCAAAATGCTAACCCCAAGGTGATGATATTAAGACTGGGGCCTCTGGGATGTGATTAAGTCATGAGGGTATAGTCTGAATAAATGGCAGTAGCATTTTTATCAAAGAGGCTCAGCAGAGCTCCTGAGACCTTCCATCTGTGAGGACACAGTAACAAGAGAGCCATCTACGAACCAGAAAGCTCTTACTAACCAAACACTAAATCTGCCTGTGCCAGGATCCTAAAATCCCTAACCTCCAAAACTGTGAGGAATAAATGCCTATTGTTTACAAATTACCCAGTCTATAGTAATTTTTTATAGCAGCCTGCATGAACTAAGACAGAGGTTTTCAGAATACATTGGCATTTGATCCAGAAGACTGAGTAAAGAAGACCCACCCACACCAGTATGATCTACATCATCCAATCCACGGAGGGCCCTAATGAAACAAAAAGGTAGAGGAAGGGAAAATTCTTTCTTCTTAATCTGTGACATCCATCTTCTCTTGGACATTGGAGCTTCATGTTCTCAGGCCTTCAGACTCTTTAACTTACACCAACAGACCCCTAGTTCTCAGGTCTTGGGACTTGGACCGAATGATACAATTGACTTTCCTGGTTCTCCAGCTTGCAGATAGCAGATCTTGCATTTCACAGCCTCCATAATGGCTTGAACAAATTTCCATAATAAATCACCTCTTATGTACCTATATATCGTATCATTTCTGCTTCTCTGGAGAACCCTGGCTAATACATATTACCATGTAGTACAAAAAGTTCACTGGCCTCCCAGGTAAGTAGTAGAAATTCATGTTTTATATATTCCTATGTGTGACTGTTAGAGTTATTAATGTAACAGTGGATATTTTTTAACTGTTATATTAAAATCTGAGAGTCACTACAAGCAACAGAGTCCAAAATACTCCTCCAAGTATCATGAATATAATTGTTATACTTGTAATCTGATAAAGATTTATATACAGTAAGCATTTAAAATGATACTCATTGGTATATTAAAGCCATTCAGTTTTTGCAAATAGATTCAGTTTGACAATTTTCTACTACATACCTCATTTGTCCTTCATGAATTTAGAATACATGTGATTTAAATCTTTCATGGCAGTTAAACACAAACAATGGAAAAGTGAAAATCTACTCATGCTTAAATGTATTTGCTTTTAAGGCCTTTCTCATATGACTGATCTCAGGCATAGGGCTAAGCATGTCCGATTCATTGGACATGTTGGTTTATCCCAGTAGGGACTCAAAATGAATGGCTGTGTAGAAATCATTTGTACTGAGGAGCTAGTGCTTAATATTTCATTTAAGAGGCTCCTGTGGATTTGGTTTCAATTTCCTTCCAGCCTCACCAATTTTCCTTTTTTGCTAAACTGAAAAAAAAAAAAAAACCCAGAAAAAAAGAAATAAAAATAATAAACAAACAAACAAATAAATAAAAAGACAAAGAAGCAGAAGAAAAGGAAACTCCACTTAAGCATACTGAGATTTGTCTGTCCCATGGCAGAGTTTTTAAAGGGTCTATGTGACGCCCTTCTACAGAGAAGCGCATGTGGCCATCAATAGCGATAGCAGTGCAGAGTAATTACATTTGTCGTTGGAACTACTGAGTGCAAAGAGATGAAAGGCAGCTAGGGAACATAAGCTACCATTTACAGGCTGAACAGTAAATGATGCCTTTGATGCATGTGCCCAGTGGGGTCAGAGAGATCAAGGTAAGGAGAGCTATGCAGATAGCTCCATCTGGGACAGCAGTAAGATTGAATCTGCCTTTCCCAGCTGAAAATTCTCACTTCCATTTCTCCTTCACTGGCTCTCCAGAACTTCAGTGCCATATCTTGTCCCTTGCAGGTAATTTCCTTTCTGATATCTTGTCAACTCTCAAAATCTATTCTTTCAATAAAATGCATTTTTTCTTTCAAAGCTAACTTTTGCTTTTCATTCATCCAAACTGAGAAACTTTGAGATATCTTTGGTTTGTCCTTCACTTTCCTCATTTCCTTCCATACTTTTTATCTACTGCCTTATAGAACCAAATCCCTCTCAGTCTGGACTACTGAAATAATTTCCTAACTGTTCTCACAATCTTTATTTTTCCTTCCAACCTATACAACAAAGTTTAATAAATGTAAATTTTAAAACAGTTTGAGAAATTAAGAATATTTATGCCTTGGCTTTACATCCTGACCTGAAATTACCCATCTCTCTATACAGATAATGCTACACATGTTGTATGTACTGTATTTAATTACATAAAATATAGAGATACCCAGAGAGGTAATTGACACCTGAATGATTTCTGTGTTCTTTACTCTAACAAAACATGTCTATGCATCATGTCTTGAACATGTCCCACTCTCCTGACTGATTTTTCTCTATGGGTCCAGTTTCGGGGTCTAAGAGTTTCCTCTGTACAACTTTCTGTGTATGCATCCCTATGGTTGAAGGCCCATCTACTCCCTGAGGCTTTCAAAAATTCCTAATTAAAGAACCTTTCCTTTTCTTTACTTAGTACGTGATAGTTACTTTCTAACAGGTTGTTCTTCTTTTATGTACATAAAAAACAACCCCCTTTTTACCCATTTTTATCTTTTTATCCTAACTCCTTCTTCAATGATCAGCTTGGCTTCAGTTTCCAAGCTGATCCGAATTCTCTCCTATGTGTCCCTACAGTGCACTCCTACGATATTGGAATTATCTTTGTCGTGTCTGTCTCTCTCTCTAAGCAAATATAAAGGCAGGTCCCATAACCTATGTACCTTTGTATCACCAGCATCAAGCAAACTATGTGCACTAGTCAGTACATAAAACATTTAGTTAATTGGATAGACTTAGATGTGTTATGTCTTTTCCCCAATTCAAAAATAAGAAACTGTTACCTAGTATAATTCCTATCTAGAAAGGTTTATATCCTGGGCCTGCAGGAAATGGTACGGATGATGATGATGATGATAGCAAAGACAGCAACAGCGGTCACTATCCTATTTTTACACTGTGATAATAGAAGAAATTCTACATGCAGGTTCCCATAATCTTACTCTATTGTTGATAACTAGAAAAATCCTGATTCTGTCATATTGAAGGTATCCAGCAGAAAATTTGGAATTTACTGTTAATTTTTCCAGCTGTCATCTTACTCTCTTCTAGCTGGTACCCTTACACCACAGGAAGCCCATTGGTATTGGAATGCAGAAGGACATGTAAGTTTAAGAAGCTGCTTATATTCCTTCCTTCTTCCAATCAATCTGCTTCACCTTTCCCTGTAGAGCAGGAATTTGGTTTGAATGCTACATTTGAAAGTAAACAAGAATTTAGTAGTATGATGATACAGTATGAAGTAGGTAGTCCATTTCAAATTTGTAATTTTCAGATATTACAAGGCAATTCATCGTAAAGGGGACTCTGAGACACTCCAGCAGCATGTTCACAGCACTGGGGCAGCTGGAAAGTGAACACACCCAGGCTGACCTAATGAAAAAGACAAGAAAATAAACTGGTTTCTAATTGGAGAAGAAATGTTATCACAGAAATTTCCACACTGCTTAATGCAATTGCAGAAAGGACCCTGTACTTCATCAAGCTAATTCAGAGGATTAGGTGAAAGAACGAAAACAAACATGAGGAGAAAATGTGACTCTTGAATCCAGTGTTACACAACTTAAGACAAAACAGATCCCACCAGACAATATAAGCATTGCCCTTTTTCTAAGTCAACACAATTATCACACAAAGGAAAAACAGTTTAGCAGCACTTATCTCAAGATATTAAATTATTGCATTAAGGTGTATAGAGATCATCATATAAAGCAGTGAGGATACATCCCATCAATTTATCTGCTCACATTCTGGAATGATTTTTAATATAAAGCTCACGATAGGTAACAACACATGTGTGTAAACCTCTAGACATTTGCCTACACAACCTCTTCTACATCACACCCACAAAGGCATCTGACTCAACACCCAGTATACTATCACAGCGATACACCATGTCTGTATCTTTGTCAGCCAAATACCTGGACAGGATTCAATTAGGTCAATACTTTATCACTTTGTTATAAAATCATATGGACCTAGACTTTGCACTTATGGTAGTAGCATTTTATTCATATGTAATAAATAAAAGAGATTCTTCTGTGTTCTTGCCTTCTGAGAACAGAATCCTCATATTTGTTGGCTACTTGAAATTACCTGGGGCTTAATCTGATTTCTTTTCTTTTTCAATTAAGTTTATTGAGATGATATCAGTTAACAAGACCATATAGGTTTCCAGTGTACATTTGTATGATACATGATCTGTACATATATTACATTTCTTTCTCAGGCCCAAAAAGTCACAAAGGAGAGTCATCCACTGAAAACATCCTTCCAGGTATGTCTGGGAACCAAATATTGTAACCAGAAATTATAAAGGCTAGAGTCTGGAGTAGCAATTTTACCATTCTATAATTCATTGCTCAACCAGCTAGTACACTGCCTGCTCTTGCTTCCAGTCCTGATATATCTGAGTAAAGCTATGGCTGAGTTGACTTTAATGTCCCTCCTCAGCTTGAATAAACTTGAAACTGGCTTCTTCCTGATTATAGGTTTCTGACCTTCCTTTTCTCAGGGCCTTTCTTATTGTAAATTATCTCTCTGTCCCTTTGAGAGGCAATTCTCCTCCCAGCCTTCCACCAGTTGTATGACCCAGGAATGTCTTTCTCCGGAACCTGGGAGTCATCCCATGGAAATGTAATCATCATGCAAGTGGGTGCCCCAAGTCTCTCAGTTTCTGTGAGAGGTTAGGAACCTAATTTAGATAAACACCCATTAGAAAACACAGATGAACTAATCATACTGACCAAACTATTAATTGACATCTTCTAATGGTTTTCTACTGGCTCACTTCAGAGCTTAAAACTTTTTGGTGTGGGTTTTTTTTCCTTCAGCATAGTTGAATTTAATCACTTTCCCCTATTGCAATAGTCTTAAATAAATTCTTCCTTGTCTGTTTAACTCTGTCCACTAAATTTTTTTTTGATGGAACAATTTACTCTTGCAGATACAGAGTTATATTTCTCACCTCTATTGTTATTCATCAATAACAAAACAAAACAAAATATCTCATCTGCTTTATTCATTCCAGAAGCATTTCAATATTGTATCTGCTTAATACACCTGCAGAAGAGACTTCATATTTTACCTTAATATTCTTCTCAATATTTTTTTCTAAATATTAGAAGCCACTATATATACTGGGGCATTCAGCCATCTGAAGTCAAATATTCTAGTGTGATTAAGTTCTGGCCAGTGAGAGATAAGAAGTAAGAACTCTAGTGTGAGTTCTTTAATGGAGGGGCCATTCTCTTCATCTCTTTCACCTTGCTGCTTACTGGAGTGAAGCTAGGATTGCTGGGGTTCAACTAGTTATCTTAAAGCACTAGGTGACAGCAACATGGTGACAATGGCAGAACATTGAATTAGAAGCCTGGATCCATGGGTGACCATGATGTGGCATACTAGCCAGGTGCTCTTTATATTTACAGGTGAAACAAACTTCTTTTATTTGCCACATGGTTTTTGTTTGTTTTGTGTCATTCACAGGTCATTTTAATCCCAATGGGCACTGGTGCCCTTCCTACTTTTCTAGCCTTGCTACAGAGTAGTTCTTATACGTCTCTGATAACTGGAATCACAACATGAGATGAAGAAGAAACACACACCTTTGCTGAGTCTTCAGTTTTGAACTGGAGGTACTATTGTTTGGCTGAACTAATGTAAACATCCACAGTTGATTTAGGAAGATGTAACTATTTATAATATTAAATTTCTGTACCTATTCCCCCTTTATTTATTCAACTCTTTGTACAAGTATGGGCATTATCATATCAGTTTTTTTATGCATATGAACTATTTAATAACGATTAAAAACTATTTCCAGTACTGCCTGTCTGTTGCTTCCTTACATTCCTACCATCCTGTCCCAACACTACTGTCTGAAAGTCTTGAACAGAAAACGGACCAGTTGCAAAATGCCACCACAGGAGCCCCAAATTCCTGACCAGGTTTATTACACAGAGGGGGTGGGGCTCAGTCCTTGGCTGCCGCCTTCCTCCAGGCTGCAAGGACATTGCTCAGCTCCTCTCTCTTCCTCTTGGCACAGATGTGCGTTCCACCCTCTTCTTGATGAATTTCAGGGCCCTCTTGTCCTTAGAGACCTTGAACAGCTCTATGGCATGTCGTTCACAGAGGGTAAAGACATATACCTCTTGGATCTTGCCCTGCATGAACTTGGTGTGCTTGGTGAGGCACCCGAAGCAGTAGCTATGCCTTGGCTTGCTCACATTCTCTGTCACATGGTGGCCCTTGTTGAGACCCAGGCCATGGGGTAGCAGAGAGCCATGGCTGCTGTTCCTCAGTGGTGGCTGTGTCGGAACTCAATTTTTCTTTTCAGATAGGTCTTGTATGCTATGTGAGATTATTCCTAGGAATTTTATGCTTTTTGTTCTATGATCAAATAGATTTCAAATTATGCCAATTCTCCCATTACAGTATAAGCTATTCATTCATTTCCCCACCCTCAACTCAGCATACACACACCAGACTTTCTTCATTTCCTAACATTTGTAAATATAATATGAGTTATGAAATTCTAAATATTATTCAATTATTTAATATATTGTGTATATTAAATTTCAGATTATTTCTGTCATATGCATGCATTTTAATAATCATAATAATAGTATATTTTATGTTTAAATGATTCAACATTAGCATTATTACTTTGAAATCTTCATTTTTAGCTGATGGGCACACAAAGCATTTTTTATGTGTGTTATATGAGTAGTATACTTTCTAAGAGTATATTTCTATTTTATTAGCGCATGAATGAAAACCTGACCACTATTTTTGGATACATTCTCCACACTCTTTACCAGTGCCCCCTCTTCATTTGTATGGTTTTCTTTTGACATTTACTGTAGGAGAGAAAAATTCTAAAGCATATGCTATTTTTTGTTATCCTGAAGGTAACCTGGTTTTGTTTTTGTTTTCTTTACTACCAGGGTTCTTATAGCAATCTAAATTTATTACTTCAGTATAAATATTTTTTCTAAGACTTAACGTAGTATGACTCTCTTTTTGTTAACTTTGCCAGAATCTGATGAACTTTTGATCTCCTTACACAAGCCTTTTGAAAGGCACCAGCAAGTTTTATTTTGGATGTCTTGATTCTTCAGGAAAAAGAGAGCAACAGTTTTACATTGGTGGAAAGAGTATTTTTTCTGGAGTCAGACTGTCTCCGTGTAAATCTAGCTGGACTGCCACAAGTTCTACAGCATAGAGAAATTTCCTTAAACTCTTTGTCCCGGTTTTCTATCTATGAAGTAATGATAGTAAATAAAATTACAAATATTATAGTATTGTTGGAAGACAAAAAAGAAATCTGTACTATGAAAAATGAACCTGACACAAGGTAATCACACAATATATGTTAACTGTTATAATTATCTCATTATAATATCTCTTTTTCCTTCTTCTTCTTCATTTTGGGAGCACTTCTATAAGTTTTCTTTTCTTTTTTTCCCTACTGTCTTGAACTTCTCAAGTCACTAACTTTCTTCAGTAAATCCAATATGTATTTTACTCAAACTTCTGCAATTTTAGTTTTATTGCAATCCACTCTGATCTCACCTAGATCCCTTTTCATCTCAGTTCGTTGACTTTATATCTCATCTTCTTGTCCCTTTAAGCCTGCCTGTTCTTTCCTTATGACATTATTGTCTGATTTCATAGCTTTTAAAATTTGATTTAATATATTTTTTCTTGGATCCTATAGAGTAGACAGCATTTTAGTGGCATTCTTTCCCATTCAAGGTGATGTTTGTTTCTCTTGCTTTTAAAATTTTGTCATAGAATTTATGTTTTTATTGTTGTTTTTAATTTGTCAATATTCATCTCCCAAAAAATAAAAGCCAAGACTATATCAGTATTTATGAACCAACAACATATAGAGATATCACTCAGTTCTATTACCCATCGACATGTTGGTTTAAAAAATCAGTACCTTATTAAATATAGATCCAGAAGGTAGTGGGATGCCTAAAGGTACTATCCCTAAACTTAGGATGTGAAAACTGTTGTGCTTTTGTGGCTCTATGAAGAATGAGTTGGTATTTTTTGTGAATAACAGGAGCATGTTGTAAAAACTATAATCTCAAACATGCACTGTTATGAATATATTCCTGTTCTTGTCCTTGAATAAGTGCTATAATTTGGAGTACTCTATCTACCAAGATAGATTTTATCTTTGCATTCCACATCTACATATTTACATACTGCATAGTGAAAGCTAAAGCTTCTCAATTGGTATAGCTATATTGGATGGACATTTCAGTACACTAGTGAGTGCAAAAATTAATGTCTATATGATAATGAGGAGGTTGCCTCGTTTTCAGGTTTAAATGGAAGCTTTTGACTCCAAGTTAATTATTAGTGAATAAATTTGTTAGCTAATGCCATGTAACAAATCACTTCAAAACAGCGAACTTTAACTCAGCTCACAATTTGCAGGTTGGTAATCTGAACCAGGCTCAACTAGGCAGTTCTTGTCTCACAGAATCTTAGTTGGGCTTTTTCAGACAGCCACTGATTTTGCTGGTATATCTAAATGAGCTAACATGGCCTCAATTGGGATAATTCATTTATATTCCATGTGTTTTTTCATTGTCCTACAGCCCAGCCAGTGCTTGTTTACATGAAGGTCACAGGGAATTCAAGAGAGCAATGGGGAGGTGTATTATCTCTTGAAGTTTAGGCTTAGATCTGGCACCATGTCTCTTCTGTTGCATAACACTCACCAAATCAAGGTACGGGTCCATCAAGATTCAAGGTGGGAAACCAGATTTCACTTCCTGATGGGAGTTGCTGTTGAGTCACATTGTCAAGGTCATGGGCACAGAGAGAGATTATGAATTAAGGGCATTTTGAAACAAGTGCACCACAGTGGAGAAACCAAGATACATCTTCTATTATTTTATTGTAGAAAAAGTAATTGGGAAATTTCTTCAGCCCACTTTTGTCATTCCTAAAGTAACATATTTTTCCCCAAAGTTAAGCCATGGAACATTGATGTTATTTTAGTTTTCTTATTCTTTATTACTATGGAAAATGTAAGAGGATAGTTTATGTCAGAGATTGATAATACATGCCCTTTAAAATCACAGCAATGGCAATATGCATTTTGGAGAATAATTATTTCTTTCCATATATGGATACATTGCTATAGAAGTCCCACTTTTTCACAACAAATAGAAAGTCAGGAAGAAAAGACCAGTATGTTGATAAAACAGCTAAATACAGTCCAGTTCAACCTTAGGTATACATGACTTGATCACAATAGACCTTGATTACTTAGAGCCACATGAAGAAGCATATTACTCAGAGATATACTACCTAGAGCTATCCAGACCTGAAACTAATCTATCTCAACTTTAAAATGAGATTCTCTGGTTCCTTCTGGACCTAAATCTGAAATTCCCATGGTTTCTAGACATCTGGACAATAATTTATAAAACATGATAAAATCTTACCTTCTTCAACAAACTTATTTTGACCAGATAGTGATCAGAAATTGAGAATAGAAAATTCAAGTAAAATTTACAAAAGTATGCATTTTGGAATCACAAAATTTGAAAAAATGGTACATTGGAGTTAGACATATCTGAGTAATTTTCATTACCAGTGGGACTTTAGGCAAGCAATAAAATTCTTGGACAATGGAGTCCACATTTGAAAATGAATGACGTATGTACATAAAGTGCTAAGAACAAAGTCTAGATCATAATGGGTATCTGCCAAAAAGTAACTGTTGTATTTCACTGATCAAGACTTCTTGCAGTCAGCAGAGTTAAATAATTATAAAATTATGACCACATGCTCCTCCTAGATTCTTACACTCCACATCCCTGCTAGTTAGTTTAAAGGCAAACAATTATGAGTGGGGATAGTTTTTAGATTCAGGGACTTATTACACTAGAGGTGTTTTAAAATATGTAATGAATAATGGTAGACAAATCAGGCTGATTCTTAGTTTATCATGAACACTTTGCAATAGTAAATTTTCTCTGATTTCTTTAAGAGAGCTTAAAGAAATACTGAGATATTTTAATGCCCTGATTGGTGTACTCAGTTACTTGGGCATTGCCCAAAAAGTGAAAGGTCACCAGCTCAGTTCCTGGCCAGGGGATATGCCTGGGGTTGGTCTTGGGGACACGGTCAGGAGTTTCAGGTTTGGTTCCCAGGCAATGAGCATGGGAGAGGAAACCGATCAATGTTTCTCTCTCACACTGATGTTTTTCTCCCTCTTCCTCTCTTCCCCCCTCTCTAAAAATAAATGATATCTTAAAAAATTCCTTAGATACTTGAAAATAGCATGTTGTTTCAGATTTTCCAGTATGTGTATACTTGCAGTACTGATATCTCATTCTGGTAGATGTGTCTTGAAATTTTAACATAAGTAGTTGTAAACGTTTTTTGTAAATAGTAGCTAAATGCTGTAACAATAGCTTTTACTTCCACCATCAATCATTTGATGATCAGAAATAAGGCCTGTATAGGGAAGGGGGGTGGGAGGGCTTGATTGAGTGGGAGGTGGGGGGATGGGAGGACTTGAATGGGAGTAAGGGGGTGAAAACTGTACTTGAACATTCATTTAAATAAAAAAAAAAAAAAGAAATAAGGCCTGTAAAATTAGTAGAGTGGCAATTATATCGATTTTTAAGATAAAGCAATAGAGATTTAGGAGTTGCTGTGATCTGTCTGACCTTGTGCAAATCACTGGGCTACTTTTTGAAACAGACTCTGATTCAAACCTATGCCCCTTTGGTCTACACTACACTTCCTCTTTCATTAGGAAGCAACAAAGTTATCATCAGATTTAAAATAGTGGGGCTGGGTACTGTGTTGCTTTTATCTTTGCATTCTGAGAACTCAAAATCTAATAAAGGAATGTGAAATTAAATAATGATATGAAATTGCACACTTTTGAAGGAACTACAAATATGCCTAATTACCAAGTGTTTATATATTAAAACAAGAAACAAGAGAAAGTTACAAAGAGTTAATAGAACTCTAAAATAATCAGCTTGTATTATCTAATTTAATTTGTCATTTTATCTCTCAAAATTATAAGTTCATAACACCCACATGCTAAATACTCAATTAATTCATTAATGAATGAGTGTTTTAATTAAAATATGATTGAGTTCTAGCTTGGTATTAATATGTAGGTAAGACTCAAGCAGGAATGTTTTAAGATTGGCTAATATTCTGGTTGAAAAACAAAACAATAAAAAATGCTTAGCTTAAAAAAAATCCCACAACTGAGTAAGTAATGTTTTACCAGTCAGCAAAAGTATAACAATATTATATTCTTCAGGGTAGAATTGTCTTCAGTTCAGTGAGTTTTCACTTCCATTATTACAAAGCACTTTTTAAAGAGTGTTACTGAACTGATTCTGATTTAAGATCTTATATGCAATTTTGGCTAAAAAAGGCAAGTCATTGAGGATAAAATCTGATAAAATGTCACAGTGATACTTCACTTATGTACAAGTTAGATTTGCGGTGGCCTCACTCATCTAGAACACAGCTATAACCAGGGCTTTAGTGATCCAGACCTCCATGCAGTCATGTCTGTCAGAAGAGTCACCATGTCACTCCGGGGAACATGGGCTGACCTGAATTAACCAAGTATTGGCGTGTCCAATAAAGCTCTACCAGATTAGATGTAGCACAATAGATTTGTGGCCTAACAAAAATGAGGGTTTGGTTGGTTGTCTCCACAAAAGCCAAACTGAGGAGACAGATGCTGGTACAAAGGAAAAGGTTTCATTTAGGTGATGTGCAACCTGGGAGAATGGCAGACTGCTGTCACAAAGACCATCCCCTCTCTTTCTGCCAGGGGGAAAGTACAATTGTGTCCTCAGCAAGGCCAAGACAAAAACCAGTGCCCAGAGTTCCTGCTCCATTTTAAATATAGGACTCCAAATACAGTCATTTGGGGTCCACAGGCAGCTGCTAAGTGGTATGACTCTCAATCTGGGTAAGTCATCTTGTTTCCAGTGGCTATTCATTTCCGGCTCCCTCCTAGAGTCCGCACGTGGAATCTGCATGGCCATGGGACATGTGGCTGCTGGTGCCACATGGTCACATGCTCCTGGGTGAGAGAGCACAAGAATGCACAGGCTAGTGTATAACCAGGTGGGCAAGACAGTGAGAGAGAGATGCTCCCTCCTGGAGGCCCTAGCAGCCATGTGGCCATGGAGAGAAGGGCAAGTGCACTGTGTGAGTCCAGGTCATGAGGAAGAGAGCTTCTTTGTTCCTCTGGGATTATATTAACTGGGATTTAGGATTGACCAGGCACTTTCCTAAATGACCAATCAGCTTTGCAAACTTTCATGTGCTTTAGGTAAGTCCACCTCCCAACCAAACCCTTCTTTCCCCAGGCTAGACTGACAGGGATCTTTGGTCTTCAATCTCCCCTGCACCCATTTTGACTTGTATTACACATGTGCCTGCCTTCCCCTGGTCCCACCTCCCAAATCTGGTACCAAAATGGGGAGAAGGCTTTTTCCTCTGTTCACTTATCTTGCTAGCTCTTCAAGTGTTCATTGTAAGAACCTCCCCCTGTTGCCATCTTGGCCGATGGGGGAGTCTCTCAGGTGCTTAAGCTAATTGTTTTGTGGTAACAGATTGAGAGCAGCAAAAGAAGTTAAAAGTCCTATGAAAATAAAACCATAGTAAATATTGGCCAGTAAATCTAGCACTGATGTTTATAAGAGAACTTTTGTTAATTGGTTTTCTGTGTAAGAGAGCAAGAAGAGTTGAAAATGGTTACACTGTGCATGCTTTAAGTATTCAATTTTCAAAATAATTATTTAGAATATGCCCTTGGGATGCTAAAAAAAAAAAGTGAGGTGCTATCTTATTTATATAGCACACTGAATTTTTGAAGAACATGGAGATATGTAGTCAAGTAAAGGTTTTATTATGCTCCCATGAAGTTTATTTATCCTATCTTTTATTTTTTGAGGGGAAATGTTGCATGAAATTAACACCACAATACAACACTCAATGCGATCTGAAATGCTCTATTATAATGGGAATGCTACTCAGTCCAGCCAGTATCATATAAAGAGGTAGTGGAAGACACCCTGCTGTACATCAAAATCTGATCCTTAAGCCTGACAGGAACCCTTGGGCTCCATGCTTCTTATTTCTGTTTTGTTATCTCCCTTCATGGCAACTTCTGTCACCCTTGTTTCCTCACCACTCTGTCCATGTGTTCTGTTCTCTGTGGATACATCTTCCTGTTATCCTTGGTGGCTGCCTCTCCAATGACTAGAATTAAGCCATATCCTTTTTTCTTCTTGCAACCCCATAAGATGTGCCCTTACAGTACAATGATTTCCAGTCGAATTGAAGACTTAACAGAAGAAATACAATGAAAACATGACGGCATAAGAAGATTGTCTGCACAAACCAAGTCTTAAACCAAGAAAAACTTTCTTAAAACTAGTCATAAAAACAGAAGCGAGGGTAAAGGGTATATAAATTTAATTAAATAAAAACTTTAATTTCTGTTTCCAATATATATGACAGAAGGATTGATATAAACAGGCTATCAAACCAACAGAAAAGTAACCAAAGGTCTGAACACAGAAAAAGACATATGAATCTCTCATAAGCATGAAAAATTGCTTTTCTTACTAATAATTTATTATATTATTTACAATCTCTACACATTTGAACTGGTACCCTCTCTTTGGAATTTAGTTAATTGCAAATTAACTAAATTACTGATTTTGTACTTAAAGGCACATATCATTCTTCCTTTATCCTATAGATATATTTGTACTTAAATGCAAATATATAGTGGGTGAATTTTTAATTGCAGCATTTTTTTTCTAGTCAAAAACCAAACCAAAACAAAACAAAACTACAAACAGCCAACAAATCTGTCATTATGGGAATGCAAATAAAAAGTTAAATACCTATAAAGTGAAATACTATGGGGTCATTAAAAAGAATGTAGATCTATATATGCAGTTATAAAAAGGTCTCCAAAAACTTTTATTAAATGAGAACATCAAAGAACAGTGCATTAGCTTGTTTTTTGTTTTCTACATATTAAGATACTTGACATTTAAAACATTTCTGGCTAGGGAGAAACTGTTCTTCCATGGACTAGTTAATTCTTACAGACTCCACTAGAAGAGTGCCTTCGATATGCATACTGACCATTTCAGAACCATCCTCCTCTCTCTGACTCATACACCCCACAAGACAATGTTCTTTAACCATAATCTTCTCTGGGCACAGAGCTGGGCAACTTGGGAGCACTCCAATAGCCCCAAATTTGCCAGAATTATTCAAACTAGCCAATACTAAACTGGTTAGCTTGCCCCAAACTTGTCTTTCCTGGGGAAACTCCAATAAAAGCAGTTGCCTAAGCATTCTCTTTCATCTCCTGTCTGCTGCTTCCTGATCAAAACCTGGTGTTCCTCCTCTGGCCATGCTTTTTACTTGTCCCTCATTTCTAGGGCAATTCTGTGTAGCAATGAACTTTTCTTTCTTTTAAATTTTTTTTTTTTACTTATTTATTTTTTTGACAGAGGGGAAGGCAGGGAGAAAGAGAGGGAGAGAAACATCAATGTGTGGTTGCCTGTCATTCATGCCCCTACTGGGGACCTGGCCCACAACCCAGGCATGTGCCCTGACTTGAAATTGAGCTGATGGCCCTTTGGCTCATAGGTTGGGGCTCAATCCACTGAGCTGGGGCTGAACTTTTCTTTCAATGGCATTGACCTCTCTGTGTTGCCACCCAGTCACCTTTATAAATTAAGACCTGGCACAAAACAAATATATGGGTACATTTATGAATGGAAAGCTTTAGAAAGGGTATATAAGAGCTTTGGGGAATGGAAATAAAAATCTGGGATGGGAGAGAGAAATACTCTTAATGTATACTATTTTGGACAGTTTGGTGAAATTTTTTTATGTACTGTTTTCATAATAATAAAAAAATCAATATTATGGTGACTGACTGGAATGTTGGGAACATACTGGAGAATGTGGAAGAGAAGGAAGAGACTAGCTAGAATTTGCAGTGTGCTAAGTAGTTAAGACATTATAGCACACTAGGGAGATGATGAAGAGGAATAATGGATAGGTTAGAAGCATATATTAGTGGTAGAATACATAGGACTATGACAACAAAGAGGAATTAAGAATTGCTTTAGGATTCTGACCCAAGCAATGAATAAGTTAGAGTACTGTTTACAAAAATGGGAGGGGGGCAAAAAAAGGGAACAGCTTAGAGGAAATGCTTAGACAATTCTGCTATTAGGCCAAGGAGACTAAAGCAGAAGATCTGCCATGGTTTAGTTCTTTCTTTTCTTAGGAAGAGCAGGAATTGATAAATGCTCTCCATTGTCCCTAGCAGAGGATGCTACAGCATCAGACAGTTCTTGCCAGAAGATAATTTAGCTCTGATTTAACAAAAAAAGAAAATGAGAACATTCTACAATACTCATATGTCTCCCTCTGGCTGAAAATATATATATATGGTTTTTACCATGTGAAGTTTCTATTAGAGAATTGGGAATTGCTTTTATTGCTTTAAAAGAGAAAAATAATGTTTTAACTGATTTCCCTCCCCCAGTTTTGTTGAGGTAGGTTAGACATATAAAACTGTATTTATTTAAGGTGAACAATGTGATGTTTTGCTATAAATACATTTAACAGACTTTCATCATTGTCAGTCAACTGGTTTATGAAAGGGCAGTGGGATCATGGTCAGAATCAGTTTCTCTTTGAAGCAGGTATCAGCTTATTACACATCTTGACCAAGGAAACGACACTGCTTTCCCCATCTAAAATGGAATGGTTTCACATTATAAGAGACAATTGAAATCAACTGTCATACTGTAACAGTTAGGGTCTGAGAAACCACTGCAAGTTATATCTGATTATTTCATAGAATAAAATAGAAGCAGAAAATAAAGGGAACATGTTGGAAAATCCTAGACTGATTCATGCTATTTCTGCGCTTTAAGGAAAACCAATTACTTTTTTAGTCCTGAAAAGGAAAAAAAAACCCTAACAATCTCTAATATTTGCAAGATTCTTAAAACCAAGCAGCCAACTAAACAAAGAAACAAAGAAAACAATGAATTTCAGAAATTGTCTTAATGTTAATTTTGTTCCTGTTAATAATAAACACCCAATTGGAGAATCAAGTTTGAAAAGGGATATATATCATTTATTCAGACATACACATTTGTTGTCAGTCAACAGATGTTTTTTATGGTACCACCTTCATTTTTTAAAATTGTTAATTCTACTCTGTTTCTTGCTATCTTAAACCCTGAAATTGTATTATTTTTCTCTTTATATTATGTTATTACCTCTTAACAGATCTGTTATCTTTTAATATATTTAACATTATCAAGTAGTTAGTATAGTCAAAAAGCTATATAAATATATATATGCTAAATACAATCAAGTTATTAACAGTGTTTGCCTTTAGAATGTTTCAACAAATATATCTTGATTCTGTAATGAAAAACAGAAATCATTTCAACTTAAAAAAATCTCCTATAATCTTTTAAATGCTTTAAAATAAAACCTACTTTATTGAATGACATTAACCTACTTTGAGTAAAATTACTCCTAGATAATTAATTTAAATTAGCATCCTTATTTATCTAGTTTATTGAATGACTAATGATTGAATAGCACCAAATATAGCCTTAGTATTTATCATAACTCCTGGTGTAGATATAGCTTTACATTTTCATTCTCAATTAAACTTTTTCTAAAGAGAATAACTGTGCTATTTATAGGCAGTTTTCCATGGGCTACCCTATGTGCTCAGTTCACTGCAGCAAACTAAATACTTTGCTTTAGGTTCTTCATTTTAGTGCAGTTATGAGTTCCATTCGAGAGAGTGGCTTTTCATGTAATACCTCGTGCATGTACTCTTACCTTTCTCTGAATACAGTGCCAGTTGCTGTACTAGAAAGGCAAAGATGGGGCAGTTTTTGCCCTTGTAGACCTTATAGTTACAGATTTATTTGCAGTATTGAGAGGGAAAAAGGACACATATCTAATATAACTGCCTAATATAAAAATTAAAAGTATGAATAAATGGTTAGTCAACTCATATAACTGACCACTAGAATTCAATGAAAATGAAGCAGATTTCTATGATAACTAAGATATGCTGATAGAAAGACCAAGTGGTAGAGTAGTTAGGCTTTATATAATGTGTAATAACTGATCAATAGAGTTGTGTATCCATATGCAATATAAACGTTAAAGTGCAATAATAAAACAGTGAGCCTGTCTGTGACTAAATAAACAGAACATAAATAGCAGTTAGGTTTTCTCCATGCATTTCCTTAGTCCAGTGCCCTGCCTCATGCCCCTCCACAAAGTACTCACTATCCTGGACTTCTTATTTTTCTTTATATTTTTCTACTTATGTTTTGCCCCTAATCTGAACAGCAGAATGCTTAGTTAAACTTGTTTTTAAATTTTGTAAGATAGCATATACTGTATTAATCATTTATGTTTGGTTATTTTCAATCAATATTATTTGTAGATTCATCTACATTGATATGTCTATTTCTAGTTCACTCAGTTCCACTACTCTCCTTATAATATTATGTTACCAATTTTATTTTTCTCTACTAGTGTTAGCAAAGATTTGGAGTATCTCAGTTTTACAGAGGTAGAGCAATGATTTTATAAACACTTTTATACATGTTTCCTGGTGTTATGTACAAGAGAAAGAAGTAGAATTGCTTGGCTTAGAATATGCGTTCATGCAACTTCATGCAATAAAGAAGTTATACATTCCTACCAATAGACTATGAGGTGTTACTCTTTATCCTTATTCAATACTTGCTATTATTAAACTTTACAAATTTTTGCCTCTCTACTATTTGTATAACAGAACTTACTGTAACTTCAATTTGCATCTTTTCATACATCTTTTGTCCAGTTTTTCTGGGTTGTTCTATTTATTTGTATCTGATCTGCATAACCACTCATCATTTATGTGTGAGCAAATACATTCTATAAACTGTGGCTTGTTTTATGATTTCCTGTATATGGTCTTTTGAGAGACATTCTCAATTGTACTATAATCAAATGTACTGATTTTTAAAATTTATGTTAATGCCCTGGGGTTTCTTTTATCCTGAGGGAGTCTCTCATACATTCTTCTGAAGCTTTTATTATCTTTAAGTTATATGGGTGTAGTTTCCTTAGGGCCCCTTTCTTTTTGCGGGCACTGTTAAATTCTTCCCTTAAATAGTGAAAGCCTCACAGATACTGAATTTAGATACTTATTTTCAGTGTAATATTCAACTGTGTTGATCTAGCTGGACTGAGCCCTGAGCTCCATCTTCCCAGATGCAAAGGCTGGAAACTCTATTTGCATGCCCTCTATTTTTGTTGAAAGTAACAAAGCGATGAACACTAAAATATGCCTTTTCCTGATTGTAAGAAGACTTCAGAATTCAATTTTTCCTCTTCCAGCTAGAACTATGGTTATATAATGCCAATGTATTAACTCCCCAAGTCATTTTTAAAAAGATTTTATTTATTTATTTATTTTAGAGAAGGGAAGGAGAAAGAGAGGGAAACATCGATGTGTGGTTGCCTCTCACGTGGTCCCCACTGGGGACTTGGCCTGCAACCCCTGCATGTCCACTGAGACACAGCAGTCAGGGCAACCTCCCACATCTTAGTGGCTTTTTGGTGGGGTCAGGAATATTTCCATTTATGAAGATACTTTATGGTCATTTGGCTTTCAGGCACTGTGGTTTTTACTAGTTCTTGCTTCCATTCATTATCCCATCATATCACAATGTTTCCACTCATGTCCAACAATTTAAAATAAATTATTATCATAAAATTGTTCCCTTATTTAAAGGACTGTCCACATATAATAACTATGAAGTCCTACATGATTTGGTTATACATACTCGATCTACTGCACTCCCTACTTCATTTACTATATAAATATTTATACTGGTTTTCATTCTGAACTTCAAGTTTGCCATGTTTGATCATATCAAGGCTTTTATACAAGATTTTCTTTAATTCTGAAATGGAATTAAAATCTCTCTACCTTCAGCAAGGTTTCAGTCAAAATTCCAGTTAAAAAACATAGCTGACATAATAAATACTAAGCCGTAGTTATTTCATTATATTAATGAATTGTTTTAAGTTACAGTTTTCTGTCTATAATAAATGTGGAACCAGTGAGAAAAAGAGCTTAATCATATCCATGGGGCTGTATCTTGTTGTGTATCCCTCTATGTCTAATATGGGAGAGAGGCATTAGAACTGTAAGTGGTCTGTCCAGAAAATATTCAGCTGTATATTATGAAAAATAGAGACATTTATTGAAGAAGATACAAGAAACATTGTACATAGGACAATGACGCCTCAGTCCCCTTCAAACTAGGCACCTTGGGACCTCACACAGTTGTCCTAATAGCCATCAGCTGCCCCGTCGTATTTTCCTGAATCTCATCGATGATCTGAAATCTCTTCCCTTTCAAAGGTGATTTTAGACTTGGGAGAAGCCAGATTTGCAGTGTGCCAAATCTGGGCTGTACAGGGGCTGTGTCACCTGGGTGAGTTGATGTTTCTTCAAAAACTCTGCACAAGACATTATGCATCAGTGAGTATGTTGTCATGATGAAGCTGCTAATCACCAGTGGCCCATAGCTGTGGCCTCCTGAATTATCCAAATAGCTTCCATGAAGGAATATTCAAGTTTAATGCAAAATATGATGTAAATTCATTGCTCTACTCAGTCATTTTGAAGGTCATGGCCACACAGTACTCATGCTCACTCAACAGCGTCCAACACTTCCACTGACTAGTACAGTGAAGTTGTCACCATTCACACATGAACATTCCAGTCCATGGTGCCAGGTTACATTGATGCCACACAAATCATTCTCATAATATTAAAAATGGCTGAGCCTTGGCTGGTGTTGCTCAGTGGATTGAGCGCGGGCCTGTGAACTAAATTGTTGCCGGTTTAATTCCCAATCGAGGCACATGTCTGGGTTGCAGGCCAGGTCCCCAGTAAGTAATACACTAGAGGCAACCATACGCTGATGTTTCATTCCCTCTCCTTCTTCCTCCCTTCTCCTTTCTCTAAAAATAAATAAATAAAATTTTAAAAAAAGGCTGTACTTTTTCTGGACAGATTTTATATAAACTAAAAGCAAAAGTCAGTGGTCTGCTGTGGGTGCTGCCAACATGGAACGTGGCCTACTAGAGATGCCAACAGACCATGAGGAGTCTCTGGAACAAAGAAAATTCCTGCAAAGGTTGATTTAATAACTACTCATCTATACCCTTATCATTTACCCATACCATAAAAGGCCACAAGGCCAAACACAAGGCCACAACCTGTACCTTGTTAAAATGACAGCTAAACCTAACATTCAGCCCCATTCTTTTCTTCACTACAGCCCATGATTTTCCATAGAAATAAAAAGTAAATAAAAACCCAACATGTAGGATGGTGATAGGGCACCCCCTGCTTCACTTCTAAGGAGAGACCCCTGCTCTGTGGGGTAGTTCAGTTTTTATTCTCATCTTTATTCTTCTGCTCTGCCAACTTTAAGTTCTGATGGTTCCACAGCTAGTGTCTGAATTCATTCCTTCAGAAAGCCAGGAACCCACTGAATGCAGGACATGACACCCCACACCTGTGTGGGTGAGGAGAATTCACTCTGGTTCCGTATCATGTCCATGGGTCTGAGCACAGTGTCTGTTCTTGTAGGTGCTCAGTCCTTATGTATTGACTGAATAAAATGAAAAGCTGTTTGAATAAATATATGTCTAGTTGAGAATATTTGACAATTGGACGCTGAGAAAAAAGGACAGCTAAGAGTAGTGGATATAACCTCTGCTGTTTTCTTCCAGGTCTGTACCACCAGCCTTAACCAGTTATTGATCATGCATAACATCCCATCAAGCACTCACCATCCCTCTGGTAGCCTGGTTACCTCTCTAAGTGTTGCCCCTCTAACTTGGTTGCTGGTAATACTGGAATTTTCTAAAACTCTTTATTTTCCTCAATTCCACATTTCTCTTGGGAAAAATAGAAATATATGACATCAAAAAGCATTATTTTTTAGTTTAGTCCAAATTACATCTTCATATATTCTTTGAAATAAGTAATATTCAGTTGGTACTAATTCATATTCTATGTTCTTATAGGGCTTTCTTTTCAACATGTTGCTTATTTATGTTCAATTTCTTAAATATCGGGATGGTAGGTTATGCATAAGTCTGTACTTAAAGACATCTAGACTGGGCCATTTTCATCTGAATAGGAATCTCTCTCCACAGTTTGATAGAATCAGAGGCCACTACACACATTTATCATTCTTTCTTTAAAGCTTATTACTTTAATAGTTACATTTAATTGTATTACTTTTAATTTTTAATGAACTGTAGTTTCTTACCTTTCTAATAAAACATTGCCCTTGAAAAAAATGCCTTTATACTCTTGCCATAATCACGGTTAAAGATTTCTTTCCTTTCTTCTGAATTTCTTAGGTTAGTTCCAGTCCTTAGATATACCTTGAACTTGTTTTCTGTTGTCTTTGTGGTTAATAGTTTCATTACTAGGCTGAAGATTTATTGTTGGTTAACTGCTAAGCTTCTAAAAATACTTAACTAAGCATTTAACCAATATAATTTTGTACCCTTGAAATACTTCCTATAATTAAACACAGTTAACAATGTTCTTGGAAAGTCATCTTCACCCAAACCATTTCCCTGCATAAATGGGCTATAAATTGAAATATCTGTTATTACTATTTTACTCAATTCTGCAAATTAATTAAAATTTTACTATAAAAATAGGTTCCATCACAGTTAAAACTTTATGCAAAAAAATCTATCTTAATGCAATCCACATCATGCTATTATTTTCAATTATTAAGTATATCCAAGAGCAATGGGGAGAATCGCCACTCTGGACTTCAGTTGGAGCCATTAAGTCACTGAATATGAAATGATAAGAACATTCAGAGAGACTGAACAAGCCACATTAGTGCCCTAATGTAAATATAAAGGAAGAAGTTAATGCTGGACAAGTAACAAAGCATATTCCAAAAAGGTCTGTAATGGTGAAAGTAAATGTATGATTATATGCATGATACAAAGATCTCAAACACTAAAATTCGGTCCAAGTACAATACTTCCTTACCACAGAAAATAGGAAGATGGATACACTCTTTTACAATAATAATGTAGTTTTATTTTCAAAACCTAGCCTTGGCCTCAATAATCTAGATTTGTTCTTGTTATTACCAGAGGAATAGAGTGATAGGAACAATTCTAAAATTAGAATTTATTTTGAAAATATTCTACAAAGTCTCAAACAATTTCATAAAGCAAGTAATCAATAATACTTACAAAAATATTATGACAGGTAATTTACTGAGGCAGTTTTTCTCAGGATCTGTGTAAATCAAAAAAACCCTCCAATATATCCATGGTAACATTTTTGAGATATTTCTATGAGCATGGTTGCCACCTATTACTACCTGCCATAGAAATCCTCGAAATTCATCTTGTTCACACACAGAGCATTGAGGACTTATTGAAATCACTCATGTACTGAACTGAACATGAACTCTCTTCTAATGCCTGCGTTTCAAATAAAAATCATGGGATTTTCAGAAATAGCTTTGTGGAACACCTTATTGCAATTTTCACGGGAGAGTTCAACACACCATCCTCAATACATGTGCAGCATCATATATAAGAAGGCATAGAGGGATCCCCAAACAGTCTGACAACCTAATTTTTTATGATTCTAATGAGAACATTTAAATAATACAAAGGGAAACTACTCACAAAGGGGCAGGCACTAGTGTCCCATATGCCTCTATGGTAAAAATACAGACAGAGCTGAGATTTGTAAACTATTTATAGTGTAAGAGGCTTCATACAGAGTTCTACATATAGAGAAAGAAGCAAGAGGTGGAAGCGTTGGCCCTAGTGATTGGGTAAATGAGATAACATGAATGCATTCCACAAAATATAATTATACAACTATTATGTTTCAAGGAGAATAACTTGCAAACGGGAACATTTATTCCATATATCAAAGCAAAACTGAAGAGCTAGTTAAGTATACTTCGAGGTACTAAAACAACTTGCAGATATAAATATCCAAATACTTAAATAATCAGGGAGAATGGGGAAACAAAGTGGGTTAACTCTAACATTCTAATCTGATCTCAGACTGAACTCTTAGCGAACAGCACTCATTCTAATCCATATTTTTCAGATCACATTTGAAAAAGTTTTGTTCTGGAAGTCAAAACTAAATAATAAATGATGAAGTGTATCACATCTACAAGAAGAAAGAAGATGGAACATCCAGAAATCTTATCATTTGAGAATGGAAACTGTGATACCTGGCTTCAGTATAGTTAGTACAGACCTAATCATCCTTTAGAAATTGAAAGGCTGGTATGTAGAAAACAATTACACTCAATCAGAGAGGCTGTAGTTGGAGATTTCAGCATAACAGCATTATAGCTCTTATAGTAGTTGATAAATGTAATTGGCTGTCTTATGAGGTAGTAAAGTCCACATCAAATCTTTAAGCAGAACCTGGATGGCCACTCGTAAAGATCCCTTACAGAGCATTTCCAGTTAGGTGGACAGTGTAGCTATACAAGTGCTGTGTACTCCGTCAATTCATGAATGCCATTTGGATTGTATTATACCTACAAGTGAGTACATTTCCATTATGTTACACTTGTTGGACTATGACCAAGATCATATATCAGTAATACGCCTTCCAATCAGCTGTTTTTAAGAAGCTTTTTATGTTAAGCAAAATAAGCCAGGCAGTGAAAGATAAATACCATATGATTTCACCTTTAACAGGAACCTAAACAACAAAACAAAGAAACACGCAAAATATAGTCAAAGACACTGCATTAGAGGACAGGCAGAAAGTGACCAGAGGAGAGAGAAGAGGGAATCTCAGGGGAAAAGGGGAAGTGTTTACAGGAACAAAGTTAAAAGACACATGGATAAAAACTAGGGGGAGGGTGGTAATGGGAGGGAAGTTGGGGGGGGTGGGATTGATTGGGAGTAAAGGGGAGAAAACTGTACTTGAACAATCATTTAAATAAAATGGAAAAAAATAACTACAAAAAAGAAGCTTTTTAGCAATGAAACTATTATTTTTTTTTAAAGATTTTATTTATTTTTCGAGAGAGGGGAAGGGAGGGAGAAGGAGAGGGAGAGAAATATCAACTTCTGGTTGCCTCTTTTGAGCCCCCTACTGGGGATGTGGCCCACAACTCAGGTGTGTGCTCTAACTGGGAATCAAACCAGCGACGCTTTGGTTTGCAGATCCATGCTCAATCCACTGAGCTACACCAGCCAGGGCACAAAGAAATTATTCTAATTTGAAAATATGTACTTTATAAGATCTGAGATATATGGCAATTATCACTTTTTAATTTTATGTACAGCAATGAAAAATTTAGGAGTTTCAATTCTTTGGACATCTCTGTTTTTAATAAGAAATCTCTTTCTCTCCAATCCAGGGAAAACAATGAAATTGTTTACTATAATTTAGAAACCAAAGAAGATACACCAGTAAAATATTTCACTGCCTAAAAGTTTGAATAAATTTTGACAATTTGTATACCAAAACATTATATCCTGATTGCATTTTTATAAAATTTTATTTTTAACAATGTCCTGCTTTCAACATTGTCAGGTAGTATAGTATAGTTAAACTGGCCAATCTTTTACAAAAAAAAATAATATACTGTTACAAAAACAAGTTTCTAACAATCTGTTGCCATTTTCCAAAACATTGTGAGTGCCTTTTAATTTGCCTATTAGTGTACACTTAAAATGTCATATTTGCTTTTGCATTCAGAAAAATAATAAAATACAATACTACCTATAACCTCACACATATCTGTTAGCTTTTGGTTTGAAAATACACTTAACATAAAGAAACATTAATGACTTGAGATGATTTTATGAAAAAGGCTGCTGGTTTTGCTCTGCAAGAAGAATATTTGTGATATATACACTGTTGATTCCCAAGGGGAAAAGAGCATTTTAACACAATCAAGAAGTTACATCAGCCTGAAGCCAAAACAAAAATATATATATAGTTTCCCTTAACAGAAAATTTACAGTCAGAGTTGAGAAAAAAGGACCATATATGTAAACATTACCAAATTTCTGTCTACTCCATCTACTTCCGACAACTCCACCAGAGACCTCCCTCTCTGTCTGCAAGGGTAGGGGGCCAATGATGGCTAGTTGCCTCAGACAAGATAGCAGGGGAATGGCTCCCAGCAACATTTCCTACATTTTGGAAGTATCTCACTTCCAGGTACGTGGTACTATATTTATAAGCAGGACCAGAAGGGAGGGACAGTTGTTTCTTTTCTCAGCTAATAATTACTTCTTAAGAATGGTGATGCAGAAGAACGAATTTTCTTCTTCACCAGATTCCAGTTCTGCTCGTCCAGCACAGCTGAGAAGGGCATGCCATTCCTCTTCTGCCTTTTGTCCTTATTGTCTCTTCACTCCTGCACTCTCTACAAGCCACGTGGCTTGCTTCCCTACATCAAGATAAGACTCAGGTATTTTGAATTATAGTTCATGTTCATAACTCTATCAAATTAAAGAATTTAAGCTATTTGGGCATGGATTTATTCACTACATTTCCTTAATTCCTTATTTCTTAGGACTTCAGAAACTAGGGCATAATCTACTGGAGACCGAGGTATGCAAAGAAAGAAATGGTTTACAATCCCTGCCCCCAACTGTGGCATTTTTCCAGCCTCTGAAAGTTACACAAATTACACTTTTTTCTTTCATGTGTAAAAGCCAGTTATTCTAAGTGATGTACCTGTTGGTAGAAATGTTGTAAGGTTTGATTCTTAAGTAGTGACAAGTTTACAGTAAAAAAAAATAGGAAGCTATTTACCATTATGGTTATAAACAAATGTATTATCAAGTGAAAGGTTGATTTAACATTTTTGGCTAGTGGTTATATTGTGCATGAAGGTACTGCTTTGGTTTTATTGTGAATCAGATTGCATGGCTGCAGGCAGGGGACCTCTCACCCAGATGAGGAAATGAGCATACTGACCTAGATGATCCTTAAGGTATCGTCCAGCTTAAAAATCCTGTTATCCTTGTGAGTTCTGGAACAGGTTACATACCAGATATTTATATTATATATATGTTTATGTTAATAATATAATATAGTAGCACATTACACATTTATATTATGTCAATATTATAAATTTATAAATACTATCAATGTATTTAAGACCATTTAAGTCAACCTTATAGATGCATGACTTCACTCACAACTAGAAATGAAGAAAACTCTAAATCACACTCTTAAAGGAAAGCTCTATGCAAGTTCATGCAGATAGTTCTATTGTATATAACACTGTGTACAACAGATCTATAGAAAGCCATTTTACTAAAACAAATCCTACAAACCATGAATGTGATTCTCCAGCTATCATTGCATTAGCCTGTAGAATCAGAAAATGAAGCCTGCAAATACTAATCACTGCCTCTAAAGTTTGAATCAAATGAACAGCTAGAAAACGTGAATGTGTAAACTCATCCAGCTCTAGAGGGCACTGCTGCACTGTGCAGCCACTCGGGTTTACCGACGAAGGGTGAAGCGAGATTTCATTAAAGGGTTCTGCAGTCTTCGGATACAGAAGAAGCACATAAACTATTTATAATCAATTTAAACTTTGAGAAAATTAGGTAACTGTGTAAAATATTTATACACAGTTTTTGGAAATGAATGTTTCTTTTGTTGGTAAGAATATCTGTCTTTCTGCAGCAACTAATTATGGTTGCAGATAGGAGTGTTTTTACTAACTTTTACAGTCAAGGTCTCATGAAGGACAATATATGTTACTGTTATGAAATTATTTAAAGCATTCTTCCTTAAAATTCAAACTCTAAATACAAATGGCATGATTAGTCCCAGGATACTGCAGTCTTTCAATTGGCTCTGCTAACGCTCTGTATAATTATATAAACTCTGAATTGATGCAAGTCATCTTTTAAAAATAAAGAACCTCAAAGACAGTGGAAATTCAAGATAATCCCAAAGATAAGTAACCTCATGTATATTATAAAGCAGTGAGGAATGAGAAAGCCATATACAGAAGTCAAGATCGACAGTCTCATAGACTTTAAGAGCATTTTTAAACAATACCTTGAGAAATAAATTATACAATCTGAACTATTATTTAGATTATGAATACTTAACAAAACATGCAAATTTAATTAAAGCCCAAATCAGGATATGCAACTATTTATACTGAAGACTGACAGGATTTTAAAAATTTGTATATGCAAGCTCAACTATCATTCATCATTAAAGCACTTAGCAAAGTTAATTTGACATTTTTAAACCAAATAGAGGTGACTTACAAAGGCCAAAAATATTTTAGGTTAAAATTGGAATCTTATTTAGAGTAAGGTAACATCTGGTCATTTTCTAGGCTATACATAGATCACAAAAGGCATAATGAACACTGTATAAATAATTTAGATTTCCCCCTCAATCCCTATGCATATATGGTGTGGTTTTCAATTTAGATCAATTGGTGTGACAGCAATGTAAAGAAGGAGAGATTCACGGGGGGCAATATAGAAGACTGTGTGAAGGATTTTGCATAATAATCCTCAACCAAACCTCTGGCCTTGAACACGGAACAGAGGTAAATTTTTTGAGATACTTTAAGAGATACAATCTAGTACATAAAGGGGCAGAGTGCTGACAGTGTAGATTGACTGGGATTGTGTATGATGGTGGAGGTGCTAACTGGGAAGCATGTTTCTATCCTGGTGTTTGGCCTGGCACACAAAGGTGGTGTACTTCTAAAAAATCACTAACATGTAACATGAAGTAAATGAACCCATCATTTACATTTTTCTCAATTTATTTTGATTAGCCCATAGATAGATAATTTAGAATCTCATAAATATACCTTCACTCTGAGAGTAATAACCTAACAATAATTCCTAGCTACAAAGATTTGAGGACAGGTTTCAATGCAGCTACTCACGCAGCAATTCGGCAGTGAGCTCTCTTTTCTGTGTATGATTCTTCCAAATCAGAGGCAATCTTTCCCATATGTTCACAAAGTCTAACAATAGCAAAGTAAAGAAAAAGCTCCATGACTAGTGAAATAACATAAAATAATTTTATATTAAAGATAGGTGTTCCTTCTAATCTAAAAAAATCAACCTATAATCAATATAGAATCCATGGACATGTGAGTGAATGTGTGTTCAGAGGACTCCAGCTGCCTGTCAGGATCGGTTCCAGTTTCTCAACATTATGAGGAGGAACAAGCCACACCTGTTGTGTTCTGTTGAAATTTCTGACCCACAGAATTCATGGCATAATGATTTTTGTCACACGAGGACGTCTTGAGGTAATTTGTTACTGAGCCATAGTAGAACGTCACGTTAGGTCAAGGCATTGCTACCTTATGCCTCAACTACTAAGGAACTTCCTTTGTCATTCAAACCATCAGCAAATCTACAGTCCAAAAAAACACCACAAATTCAATGATTTATTACCATCCCAATGGTTACCAAAATTGTTTCCCTAATTTCACTCCTGTCCCTTATAGCCTGTTTATCACAGTAGCCAGAATCTCACAAATTCAGCATATACATCATGTTTCTCAACTGCTGAAAACTCACTCCATTTCCCAGTCACGTTTAAATGGAAATGAAGTCTTTAATATGGACTATACAGTCCTCAGAATACTGTTCTAATATTGCACTACACACTTTCTTGTCCACTTCTGCTCCAGTGACAGTGTTAGTGGAATATACCCACTTTATTCTCACACAAGGACTTTTGTTTTAGCTGGTTTCCTTGCCTGAACTATAACTCCCCAGATACTTTTCTGGCTAGAGGCCTCATTTGATTTATGTTTTCTCAAGTACCACCTCTTCAGAGATACCTTCCTCACGCTAACTAAGCTAATTAGTTAAGTAAGGGATGCAATAATATTCTTCGATTCCTCCTTTTGCCTTTTGTATATGATGTATCTCTAACAGTCAGGCCATATAATTATTCATTTATCAGTTTGTTGCTCATCTTCTGCACACAGACTATTAGTTCCATGGTTCATTTAATTCTGATTGTATTCCCAGAGCTTAGAATACAACCTGTTCTGAAATATTTATAAAATGAGTGAATAGGTAAATGAATAAATGATGAATCTTCCTGGGGAGGGGATAAACAAAGTTTGTCATTTCTAGTCTATTAGAAGGAATTCACAAGATGAAATGAAATTCTAGCTCCACCTTATAGCATCTGTATGCTTTATGGATACACTTCTAAATACTTCTTACTTCAGTTTTCTCATCTACAATATGAACAAGTAATAGATGTTCCACATACATTATTTTAATGTGAAATAAAGCACTTAGCTCATTTCTGGCAACACAATGAGATTTGAACAAATATGAGTGTCCTTTCCCAGAGGAAGATTCATAGCTCATACATCTCAGTTAGCCCTGGCTGCAGCTCTGATGCCCTACCTGTACTACTGTCATTAGCTTAAGCCCTGCCAAAGGGCATACATTTTATCCTGAAACCTATATGGTATTGAAGGAGTTTAAACTTCAACTTTTTTTAAATCTTCATCTGAGAACATGCTTATTGATTTTAGAGAGAAGGGAAGGGAGGAAAAAAGAGAGGGAGAGACACATCGAAGTGAGATAGAAACATCCATGAGTTGCCTCTTGTACACGTCCTGACCAGGGACCCAACCTGCAATCTAGGCATGTGCCCTGAATAGATTGAACCCACGACCTTTCAGTTTAGAGGATTATGGTCCAACCAGTTGAGCTACACTGTCTAGGGGAAAGGAGTGTATACTTTCAACGCTGAGGGATTTTAACACATTTCCCTAACAAAAGGGAGTAATGATATGATTAATACAGTGGGGCTTGATTTTTATTTTGTATCAGTTATTTACACTGGAAATCTTTCTCCGAGAGTCAACAGAGTATTGGTCCCAAGTACATATAGTTTGCATCAGAAAAGATATATACTAACAGAGATACTCATGTAGCTATGCTTCAACGTGACAAAGAGAATAATATGAAAACTGGACCACTTTCAGGTACCCTGCTTTGCATTGATATTGCAGAATCTTCAAAAGAGAGATGTGAGTAAGAGATATTTGAATTGGAAAACAGGACCTTAAATTATCTTGTCCATCACACTGTCAAGCAGGTTTTCTTTAACAAGTTCTATGATTTACAATATACATGTAAAAAAAGATATTTTTTACTAATATCACTTTTTTTAGGGACTAAGACTTACTATGTATTTTATTTGATATTTTTAGTACTTTCATAGTTACATAGGCTTAACATTGGTGGAATCTTTCAATCAGTTTGTCTTTAGTGAATTAATTCTTTTTTCTTGATATGTATACAATATTAATTTTGTCTGATTTACCACCTTGCACAATGACAGTAAAACAAAGGCTTTCCAGTACAGAATCTAGACAAGCTGGATGCTCAATGAGATAGGACTAGCTTATATATGAAAATAAAGCCTCCAAAGTTTGTTTCCATTTTAAATAATTGAAATAAAAAAGTCAGTGCCAAAGGTTGATGGTTAGTTAGAAGTTAAAACCCTGTACATGAAAAGTAACATTAAAAAGCCAGATATTTTCCACTCAATTTGCCTTAATTAAATCACTGCCTTTAGCAACTCTTTCAATGGCAGCCAAAAAGGAACTATGCAATTGTTCTCCAATATTTGTCACAAAGTAATCCATGTACCACTCAGAATGTGACAACAGTTTTATGTGGTATAGTTTTATATATTCACACATATATATTCACACATATATATATTCACACATATATATTCACACATATAAAGCTTTTATAAAATATTAAAATTATACTATATTAAATGCTTAGGATTTTATCTAAAACTTTTAAAAGTGATTACTAGATTGTAAAAATAAATGTGAAATACATACATGCTATATAGAAAATAACTGCATGCTGCATATTTTTACTAACCAGTATAATGAATAAAATCAATTTGTAACTCAGTAGACTCATCATAACAGCAAGCAAGCAGGTGTGTAACAAGTGTGTTGCCTTGGCAGTTACAATCTTTGCAACATTAGCAATGAAGCAGTGTGGAGGGATTGGCGCTTCTTGAATGTCATGAGGCAACATGGCCACCAGCTGTGCATGTAAATCTTCGAAACACCAAGCGCTGTCTTTAGAGTGGATGTTGTGACATCATTTTATTTAGTAGGAACACAATATCTTAAATGTCCTCCATATCTTGAAAAATATGTCTCATGCTTAATAACAAACTTGAAACATTACCATCTTATCGTAGCTGGGTCATGGGGAACGTTTGGAGTCTCCATTGCTGGTGTAAAGAAACCTCTTGAAAGTTCTAGGGAGTCAAAAACCAAGCAAATTTAGGATGGTCTTCATTGAACTCCAAACATTTAGCAGGGGAGCTAATACACATTTTTGAATAATTGAATAAATGACTGAATTGGCGTGACCCCCCAAATGAAAGAGATTAATTACAAAGCATTTCAGGTAACACAGACACCTATGAAGAACATTCTGTCACTGATATATGATACTCTCCCGCAAGGAGACATCAGAACAGAGAGTTTGAGACCCTCAAAAGAATCATCTCTTTCTTTTGCTTCATGGATTGACAACTGTTAAAAGAAGTAGATGGTGCTTAGATCTTTGTATTTGACCCACTGCTCTTCTCACTCTACAGACTTTCTGTAGTTGTCTTTATTCACTTTTCTGGTTTAATCTGTAATTTTTATATTTGATATTTCACACTTACTTTTTAAATGTAAAGTCATTACTTTAAGCCACAGACTCCCTAATATAAGTCTGCCTGCTGGACATACATAGCTGGAGGCTTGATTCTGTGAGTTCAGATTCTGTATATTTTAAACAAATTTTTATTGCTATTTATATCAGACATTTATAAGCACCATTTGAGATCCCCATTGCCTCACCTGCTTCTAGAGGGTTATTCCTTCCAGCCTTAGTTGCAAATTCTTCTCTCTTGCAGAGGCAGTCATTTATGTGGCCTCCGAGACAGCACTGTGAGACCAAACCATCAGTTCAATTTACTGCCAGGAGGTATCCAGCTAGACTACACAATCTCATATAAGCTCTACTCCACTCTCCTTTTTTCCTCTTGATTGTTCTTAATCTACTTGAAACTCAGTGGCTAAATCCAGCCATTGTTCTAAATAACAGATTCATCCATTCCTCTCCATTTCTGCGCATGCTGACTCGTTTTAGGAATTCACTTTTTATTGGATGACTGAAAGAGCCTCCTTTCTGGTCTCCCAAATTCCAGTCTCATATCTTCACTTTCGGGCTCCAGTTTACATGGAGTAATGCGGCTGGTCCATCTAAATGCTTATTTGAACATACCCCTCATTCTCAGCAGCTCTGACCTCTTTAATCTACCAAACCTTCATTATCTGATCTGAGCTTACATTGTGAGGCTTATCACTCAAACTTTCTGTCTTGCATTTATGCTCCAATACCAGACATGCCATCTAAAAATTTTGTATTTCTTTATCTAGTAAACTTTTCTCTATTCTTCTGGTAAACTCCTCCTTTAGAACCAAGTTCAGGCATTCCTGCCTCGGTAAACCAAACACGACCTTTCCAGAGCTGAGATAGGCGACTCTCTTCTGTGCAACATAACACCCCACCTAGGTTTACATCCATTAGAAGAGTGACTTGTGTTTGTTTTTCTTTTGTTTTGTTGTGCCCAATACACCTGAGGAATGCAATATTCACCCACCAGTTTCTCACTGTGGCAGGGATTCTCATGGCAAGGGAAGCCTCTACTTTTCCCCAAAAGTTGAAAGTTGTTTCAGATTCTGAAAGGGAGACCAGACATAGTTTCTGATTCTGATATGCCTGCTGTCTGGTACATTTGGGCATTTTCCCTTCCCAGGGTTTCAGGGGTACAATTCTACAACACACCATCTGCATATTATGTTATATGTGTATTGCTCTAAGTCAAGTACCCTTTCATTATCATTTATCCCCCCTTCCCCTTCTTTTTTCTCTCCCTACTCTCCTTTCCTCTGGCAATCACTAGACTGTTATCTGTGTCCATGAGTCTTTCTTTTTTAGAACTTGATTTTTGAGTTTTATAGTCTCATAGTAAGCACAAAGGATTTTCTGAGGTTATGCTGCACATGCCTAATAGAGCCACATTGTCAGAGTCTGCAGAAAAGCTGAGAGGTGCTAGATGATGGTAATCGATGAGTCTCTCGAAGGACTGGAAGGGACTGTCTACTGTTCCCAACAGTATCTGTTGTAGCTGAATAATGTCTCTGGGAATAAAGGCCAGGGCTGCTATCTCTCTGACAAGGACAGAGCCTGGCATAGGTGACTGTGTGCTACTAAGCCACACCTTGTACCTATTCTAGATGACTTTCTCTGTGTCTGTTGATATCTTTGCATCCATCACCATCACTCTTATGGCAACCAGGGAGTATTTATATCATTGTAATTGCCACTTTTATGATAATTGTCTGTCAGTGTGTTCTCCTTGTAATATGCTATGAGTTTCTGAATGACAGAAACTCTTCTTTATTTATTAGCATAGCAAAGTTAAAATATTATAATATTGAGAAATGAATAGGTAAGGATAGAGGACTGGGGAGACAGAAGCTGGAAGGAAGAATGCAATCAGCTAAGGAAGAATGTTTCAGTACAAAAAAAAAATCCTAATACTTTAGCTAAGTTAAGAATTTAGAAGCCTATATTAGTTTGTATAATCCACACTGCTATAAAAATAAACCACCAAATTGCAGTGGCCTAACAGAATCATTCAATTTGCTCACTTAGCAGTCTAATACTGGTGTTCCCATTCAATGGGATTGGGGGACAGGATTTCTCCATGAGATAATTAGAATTTTAGGATTCTTCCATCCTGTGACTAAGCTAAAGTCGGACAGTCCTCTACATCCTGAGGTGAGGGAAGAAAACAAAGGGAAAAGAGAGAGAGCGGAAGAATCATGCATCTCTCATAGGCTTGGGTCAGTGCCATTTTTCACTCCTCTCCATGTTGCATTTGTGGGAAGCAGCTTTGTGGTACCCCCTATATAAGAGAGTGGCAAATCTTTCCTGTAAAGAGCTAGACAGTAAATGCTTGCAGCACTTCGGGCCATCCGTCTTTGTCACAACTACTCAGCTTTGTGACCATAGATGAAGGATTGGGTGTGGCTGTGTTCCAGCAAAACTTTATTTATGGCACTGAAATTTGAATTTCATTTAATTTATAAGTGTCACAAAGCATGATTCTTTCAAAAAATGCCTAACTATTTAAAAATGTGAAAAACCTTCTTTGTTTCTGGGCTTTGCAAGGAGGTAGTGGCTGAAGTTAGCCTGTGGTGGCAGCTTGCTGACCTTTCACCTAGAGGCAAGGTAGCTGGAAAAGGTGTCACTGTTTTGGCTGCTCCCTTTAGTAAAAGTTCCGCATTACTTTGACAGTGGACTGTGCTTCTTTGGCCACTAAATATCCATACATGCCCCTTTCCTCCTACAGTACATCCAGTCCCTTCCCAAGAGACACAGCACAAAATCTCATCCAGGCTTGGCATTCAGCTCAAAGGTAATAATTTCTAGGTGATGTCCAATCTTTTCCATTGGGTCTGGATGTAGCCTCTTAAGGTCTGAAGAGCTACAAACTCAATACAATCTTGACCCATAACATAAACCATTGGTGCAGGGACAGGATAATTGCAAAAAAGGCCTGTTCCAAAAGGCAGAAATGGGGATACACAGCAATGATGAAGAGCAGCTGAGTTATCATTGTGATACCTTCTTTCTGCTTTGGTACCGAAGAATTCTTTGATTAGACCGATTCTCTTGGGGAGCAAGTTCCCTGTCCATTGTCCTGCCTCTGGTTATGTCTGAAATGGGCTTTATGCAGTGTGTTCTCCTTGGGGAAGACAGAGTCCTCATATAGTGCTTCATGCTGGTATAAATTTCAGACTCTAAAGATATTTTAGACTTATAGTTGTTGCTGTTTGTTTGTTTCTATTGAGGCCTATGGTTTTCTTGGCAATATACTTCCATTAGCAATTAGGAAGCACTGATCTATTTGTGTTTAGTCTGGTTCACATTAATAACAATGTGCAATGTTCTTTCCTTGGCCTAATTCCCACACTGGCTTTATTATTATTTTGTTTTTTTTCTTTTCCTCTTATATATTTATCTCTCAACTTAGTGACAGCTACTTTGGGGTCATCTAACATATGTTTGGAGGGGATAGAGCTTCCTTTGAATTAATCTTTGCTGTATAACTTAGTAGTTATAATTCATATATATATATGTATTAAATATATTATATATATTTTTTACTTTAATCCTTACCCAAGGATATGCTCATTAATCTTTAGATAAAAAGGAAGGAAGGAAGGGGGCTGGAGAAAGAGAGAGAGAGAGACATCTGTGTGAGAGAGAAACATTGATCAGTTGCTTCCCATATGCTTCTCGACCGGGAATCAAACTCACACCCTATTAGCGTATAGATGACTCTCCAACCAACTGAGCCACTTGGC
This sequence comes from Tonatia bakeri, assembly GCA_004024845.1. Lineage (NCBI taxonomy): Eukaryota > Metazoa > Chordata > Mammalia > Chiroptera > Phyllostomidae > Tonatia > Tonatia bakeri. The sequence continues at coordinate 15,134 of PVIA01001333.1, read as the reverse complement.
CAGGCCTCACTGATATAAAATATCTTAATAAGCCTGTGTTGTTCTCTTTATTATACATTATTAATTCTTTGTTTGGGAGGGGTTCTAGAAATGGTCAGCTTTTCTAAACTTCAAAAGCTTCAGTCATATGTTAAATTCTTGAAGTCCTTCACATCCAGTAAATGATAGCAAATGCTCTTCCTAAACATCATAGTGCAGAAATCAGACACTACTTCAGCTCACATTTCATTGAAGAAGAGTAGCTCATGAACCCCACTTACAATGGATGCAAGGAATTGGTGGGGGGGAAGACTGAGCAAGTTTGTTCTTTGCTATGCAACTATTTCTGTGGGGCAATTCTGTATCATGAAGGGGGTGCATAAACTGTTTTGTTGCAAAGCAAGTAGAGAACTTAACTTTTATTCTGAAAGCAATGACAAACATTTGGAAGACTACCATCCATTAACACCAAAACCGGAAATTGAACATTGAATATGTCTGCAGTACCCAGAAGCCTGAAGGCAATGAGGTATATGACACTTCCCAGTCTCATAGCAGTTTTGAACACATGAGACAGCTTTGCAGAGCCATCATTAATCATCAACACTGCCATAAATGCTATTATTCCAAAATAAACAATGTTTCTATTTTTCATAATAATAAAACATATTATATATTACCATAACCTCAAATAGTAACATTTGAAAAAATATTCATATCAAATTTTACCAAATATGATTATATTTGCATAAGTAAATCCAATAATATGTGTTTCATTCTAGAACTAAAAATGGTTTCTTATTCCTGAAAGTTTCATTTCCCAAGTATTGAAATATACTTTAAAATAAAATGTTGATGTCTTTCTATTGCCAAGGACAACATACAATACATGAAGATATGAATGAGCCAGGAATAGAACAATAGGAAGTTTCTACAGTGCAGAGAAATGAAAATATATTTCAGTTACCAAACTTATACAAAATAAAAAACTTAAATTGGAATAGAAATGAACCCAATTTAAAATGTAACAAAACCTATGAATATCATATTTGTACTTTAAGTGTCTTTGCATCTATTTATTAAAATGTATTTTAGTATATTATTTTGTTTATTTTGTTCTAGGAAAATACATGTTTTTAATAAAGGTAGAACATTTGAAGTTCTTATGGGATGCACTATTCTTTTAATTTTTGTTGAATTTATCAGGGTAATATCATTTAATAAAATGAGCATTATTCTTCTTAGATGACTATTCTCCCAGTTGATTGCACATGTAGTCAAATAAACATATGCGAAGATGACTAGCTACTGAAACGGAAACACTCTCTGCGTCCAGGCATGGTGTTTCATGCATTGTCTATACACCACCTCACTCAGTCCTCCTGTCAACGCTATGATGCTGTCATCACTGTCCTTACTGTACCAGTAAGTAAACTGAAGTACAGAGAAGTTAAATAATTTTGTTAAGGTTATGTCAACAATAAGCAGCAGAGCTGGACTTTGAAACTTGGAATATCTGATTTACTTCAACTCCTTTACCATAAAATACACCCGCGTGGCTCAAACCGACTTCCACAGGACCAGTGGCTCAGCTCTCTGCTCCCCACCTGTGTCACACAGCAGAAGCAGTCTTGGCATTCAGTGTGTGAACTGTGTTTTTGTGATTAAACATGTGTAATAATACATTTTAACTTGCTTTTAGGGAAAGAAGTGTCTTTATTTGTGAAATACTAGGGTAGAAGATTTAATTCTGAAAATACAGGCCCTGGGGCATGGCTCAGAACTAAAAAAAATAGGATATTATGAAAGTTAATAGCTCTTTCTAACATGACAGAACAAAAATAAATTGAGTTTCTAGAGCGTGAGCTGTTCAGGTTTTCTAGAATAATGAGATACGGACAAATTCTAGGGAGGGCACACTACTTAGAATAAGGTTGGCACCGAGGCCAAGGGCAGATCTTTAAGAAAACCCTGATGTGGGAATGGGCAGGGGATTTCTAAGACCAAGAGTAGCTAATATTGAAGATTCATATTTTTGTCCTTGTTACCCTATTCTCTGAAATACTTGACCCTTTTTCCTGACACTCCCAGGTATACTTTGGAAAAACATAGAAAGAAGTACTATGTTGATTTTTTTTCATTTGCAGAAGAACAAGTAATAAACAATTGCAATTAAAACAGTAGCTAGTAATGGTAAAGTGCATATTAAGTATTTGGTACTATTCAGAAAAAATTAAAAAGTACATATTAAATCATGCATCTCTAAGAGTAACACTTCATGTCTGGTGTGATTATTACCATCGCCATTTATGAACGAAGGAAGCACTAAGTTACACAGATAAGTGGTGCAGCCACCACTCAAAGTGTGGCTCCGTAGTTACTCTTCTCACTTTTCTACCTGATTGCTCTGAGCTTTAAAATCAGAATGCAGGTGCCATCAAGGAATCAGATTGCTAGAAGAATATAAGTAAAGAGAATATGACAAAAGCCATGCATTTAAATATGAGTTTCCTAGTGATCATGGGAAGGACAGAATGTGCACATGCATAGACTCAAGTCATTGTTAGACACATCAAAGGGGAGTATGATGCCACAAACCGGCTCACTCTGTTGCTAATGTTTTTGGAGTGGCTACATAGCACATGTATGCATGCAAATATGCAATCAGTCACCTTATATGTTGATAAAGCCTAGATATTCAATGAATTCAATGATTAACTTATTCGATTTGCCTCTAATATATCTTTAGATACAAATCTGTGTCTAGTCTTGGGAAACTCATGTTTCTATTCATTTTCTCATGTTTAATAATAAACTTTAGCTATATCAAAAACAAAAGAATCCTGAAATGTGTGTTGAAATCAATCATGGAATTCTAGAGAAGAAAATGATTTTAAAATATTGTGAAGTCAATTGAAGATATTAAAAATATCACAAGATATAATGGATGTAAAAATTCAGTTATGTTTAGATATACTAACTATGCATTTTCTAAATTTTATTTATTATTAAGACTGTTATGATTATCTAATTTGGATATGGGAAGTGCATAAATAAAAAGATCTTATTTCCAAGTGTGTGTGTGTGTGTGTGTATGTGTGTGAATATATATATATTCTTTTATCCCAAAATTTTGAGATATCCACATATTTAAAGCAAAAAGAAAAAAACTAACCCCAAAATATCTTTGATATATAGGAGTGATTCTAGCTGTCTGAGAAGGTACAGAAGTCCCCCTTGTGCCCAGGGCATATGTTCTAAGACCCCTAGTGGATACATAAAACCAGGGAGAGTACTGAACCCTTGCTATGTTTTTTCCTATATATAAATACCTATAACAAGGTTTAACTTACAAGTAAGGTACAGTATGTGATTAACAATAACTACTAAAATAAAACAAGCATAATAATAAACTATAATAAGAAGTGTGAATATAGCCTTATTCAGTGAGATAAGGGTTACTTGAACACAAACACTATGATACCTCTACAGTTGATCCAATAACTGAGATGGCTACTAAGTGATTAATAGGCAGGGAGCTCCTACAGTGTGGATACACTGCACAAAAGGATGATTCGCGTCCTGGGCATAAGAGAGTGCAACATTACAAGATTTCGTCATGCTACTCAGAATGGCATGCAATTTGAAACTTGCAAATTGTTTTTTCTCAAATTTTCCACTTAATATTTTCAGACCGTGGTTGACCATGGGTAACCAAAACTACAGAAAGCAAAACTGTGCATAGGAATATATCTATATATTTATATATATAACATGCATATATTTTTTAAGTATATAGTAGATCATCTCTATATTTTCTCTGTGGAGCTGTAAAACAATGGAATTTATTTAAAATACAGTGAAAACATTTTCCATAGCATGACTTTATGAAGCAAAGTTTTCATTATAGGCTTAGTTTGAAATCTGAAATGATTAAAAAAATACTTGCTATGGTTTATCTCATCATCTTTGTAAAATTTAATATATCTTTAACATAAATCTACAAATTTAAAATAAATTTCAGTAAACAGTGTTAGGAAAATTAGATATCTACATGCAGAAGAATGAAATTAGACTATTATCTTATACCATGAACAAAAATCAACTTAAAGTACACATAAGACTTAAAATGTAAGACCTGAAACTGCAAAATACCTAGAAAAAATAAAGAAAGCTCCTTAATATTGGCCTTGGAAATTATTTTTGAATATGATACTAAAACCTCAGGCTACAAAAGCAAAAATAGATAAGTGGGACTACATTAAAAAAAACAAACATCAACAACAAAAATGCTTCTGCATGGCAAGGGAAACAACCGAGAGAATGGCAACCTATGGATTGGAAGGAAATATTTGCAAACCACCTATCTGATAAGGGCTAAATATCCTACATCCACAAGAAACTCACACAACTCAATAGCAAAACAACTTAATTAAGAAATGGCAAAGGACACAGAGAAACCACCAACCCTAACTGGGAGAGACTTGTAAGGATGCAACGTGTCCACAGCTACAGAGCCACCTGGGAGAGTTCCAGAGAGAATCTCTAGCTAAAACTGTTGGAGGACTGGCAGGCTCTGGTCAGTCCTGACCGAGAGAGACTTTGTGCTATTAGGTAGAGCTTATGGAGAACTTGCCTAGGGCTTCAGGGCTCAGTGCTGCAGTGAGGGGGTCACATAGAGACTCTTTTAAAGGAGAAGCTGAGGCGAGACCCAATACTCAAAAGGGATGCTATGCTTTTGCTCATGCTTGTGGTGGCTGTGCCAACAAAGAAAGCAGTGTGAAAGTGCAGTTCAGTCCCAATGAGTCCAGCTGCACAGGAAGAGCAGACAGTGTCACACTGAAGGGACTGTGGGATTTGACCCAGCATGGCTGGTGAGCAGGGACTGTGCAGGGTGGAGAGTTTTGGCCTGAGTCTTATATAAGAGCAGCAGGCTGGAGACCGGATGACCAGGAGCTGAAAGCCTCAGATTAATTGCAGCCAGGCAGGTCCCCTCATAGGCAGGCGTCCCCAACCCCCACTTGTGGTATTGCAGATGCTGCAGATTAGTGAGGCCAGGCTTGGGCACCCCCTGTTCAGGGCATATCCACAGGAGAAAGAAAGAGAAGTTCTGACAGGGCCCTCTCTGAACCTCTATCAGACACTGAGCTACACTGGATCCTTGGGCCCAGATCCACCAAAACCAGTGGAGCAGAAAGATTAGAGACAGGTGCAACAGGGTGTGTTTAGGGCCCCGCCCTGCCTCAGCTGTTACACAGCTCTCACTAAACAGGAAAGAGCTGTCCATTTTACACAGATTGTCCCCTCACCAGGAACAGACAGCTAATTCACCAAAAAACATACATTATTGGAAATAATCTGGGACAGACCAAGACAGGAGGCAAGGGGCCAGGGAAACACTCCCACAATCTTCCCTGAAGGATGAACAGAAGCCCCTGTGGGGGGACCCAGGGATTATACCCTCCCAGTCTCACCAGAGGCCTTCTCTGGAGGCAGGCAGAAGTAGTGCTGGCAGTGCTGGACGTTAGATGAACCACTCTTGGGCCTTATGCTGATGGAAAGCCAGCAGGGCAAAACAGTTGGGACCAGTCAAGCCTGAAGGAGACAGCCACAGACTATGGATTGCTTGTAGTCTTGAACAGACTGCCTAGGACTGGACTAGGACACCATCTGACATCATCGGGGGCAGATCCAGAAAGAGAAGACAGTGGCAAACACTACAATCTGTGTTGACAAATTCCACTGTGGTCTTCATTATTTGCATTATTTTTTCTCCTACATAGCTTTTTAATACTTTTTCTTTAAATTTGTTCCTATTATTTCACTACTTTTTTATTTTAGTTATTTCAAGTCTCATATTTTACTCCTCCCTTCTCTCAGTCCATTTTGCCTTCTTCCTTCCTCTTCTTACTATTTTACATTTTAATTTTTATCTTTCTATGACTTGTTTCTATTTCAAATTCTGACTCCTCTCTAGAGCCTCTTAAAACCATTTTTCCTGTTATCAGTCAACTCACATTCTTTTTCTTTCTTAGAATACCCTTATTCCCTCCCCACCTTTGTTAATCCATGCTCGAGATGGTAGTGGTTGTTGCATTTCTTCAACTTTATTCCTAGATGTTCATTATTATTGTATTTCAAAAGTCAGAATTTATTGTTCACCTTATCTACTCCATTTTGCGTTTCTCCTGCCTTTCTTTTTTCCATTTTAAATTTTACTTTTTCCCTCTCTTAGCCTGGTTTTCATTCCTCATGTTTATTATTTCTTCTCCTTCTATCTTCTCAAAATCACTGTTATTTCCTTTAGACATCTCTAGCTTTTTTCTTTCTGTTTTTCATTCTTATTCCCTTTCCACCTGTATTAATCTTTGCTCCTTTGTCATTGATATTGCTGTGGTAGATGTTTTCCTTTAATTTTGTTCCTATATTAGAATTAAAAAAAATTAAACCTCATACTATACTCTTTCCTTATTCCATTTTGCTCTCTTACCTCCTTTTTTTATTTACAATGTAAATTTTCTTTTCTTTCTTTGCCTTGTTTCTATTCCCTACTCTTATTATTTCTTTACCCTCTCGAAATAATTTTTCTTTCAGTTAGTCATCTCATATTCATTTTTTCTTTCTTACAAGAGTCTTAATGTCTAAGCACCTTTATTAATATTTGCTCATTTGTTGTTGATTGTGTGGTTGTGGGTGGGGGTTATTTTTACAGTTGTGGGTTTTCTTTCCTGCATTGTTTCATTTTGTTCTGGCAGCACCTGTACAACAATATACAAGACATGGTGTGCAGTGTGATTCTCAGTCAGACAGCTGGAGAGAACTCACCAGAGAATGACCCAACAACAACCCAAACCCAATTACAGGAGAGCCAACATAAATGGCATAAAGGACATCCCAAGATAGCTCGGGATATCAAAGAGATTGTACCACCGAGTTTCGCAGGACTCCTATCACAGAAGGCCACTTCAGAAAGACAGGGAGTCAAAGCACATCAATCTAATACACAGACACAGACAAGAAGAGTCACTTAAAATGGGGAGACAAAGAAACAACCCCCAAATGAAAGGAAATCAGGAATCTCCATAAAGAGTGTTGAATGAAAGTGAGGCAAGTAATCTATCAGAAATAGAATTCAAAATAATGCTTACAAGGATGCTCAAGGAGCTCAGTGATAACTACAAGGGACTCTATGGAAGCAACAAGGAACTTACTGGGAACTATGTCAGCATGAAAAAGGACACAGAAACATAAATAAAAGACAAGAGGAAAATGAAGAATACAATATTTGTGAAGGATAAATACCATATGATCTCACCTATAAGAAGAGCATAATGAACAAAAATAAACTAATGAGCAAAATAGAACTAGAGTCATAGAAACATGGAACAGACTGACAGCGACCAGAGGGGAGAGGTAGGGTATAATGGTGGAAAGAAGGGGAAGGAATTAGTCTAAAAACATGCATGACTGACCCACAGACATGGACAATAGTGTGGGGATTGACTGTAGGAGCAGGGGTTGGGCTGGATAGAGGGGGGCAAAAGGAAAAAATTGGGACATCTGTAATAGAATAACAATAAAAAATAAAATAAAAATCCAAGTTTGAAATAAAAGAAAAGATGATATATACTTATAATCATCAGAGTTTTAATCTTATATTTCAACTCTGGAGTTGATGATAACAATGTCATAAGTTAAAGAAAAGGGTGAAGAAACTTAGAATAATGTTCATTTCTGCACAGTCTGAAAATTAAGTTTGCTCAAGACTTGACCTCTCTCTCTCATCCAACCTAATAAAATAATTAAAATAGGCTGTTGCTTCTGTGAGTGGAAGTCAGTCTCTGGCATAATCTATAAGATTGTGTGGAGATTTTCATTTGGAAGATAGGTTTGTCCTTATTTTAAGTAAAGATGGAATTTAAAAAGAAGAAATTTCGCCCTGGCTGGCATAGCTCAGTGGATTGAGCACGGGCTGCGAATCAAAGCATCGCAGGTTCGATTCCCAGTCAGGGCACATGCCTGGGTTGCGGGCCACGGCCCCCAGCAACCGCACATTGATGTTTCTCTCTCTCTCTTTCTCCCTCCCTTCCCTCTCTAAAAATAAATAAATAAAATCTTAAAAAAAAGGCTTATCAAAATTAATTTGTGTAGCCATAAAAAAGAAGAAGAAATTTCAATAATGACTTAATTTTCATTTTTGCTTGATACCAAGTGGTATAATGTAGGTGACTTTTATATCTATCATGTTTTCAGAAATACAAACAAATCACATTTTTAAAAGAACAGCTATAATTTTATATTTTGCCAGTGCCAGATAATGTGGAACTTCAAGAAATAAAAAAAAAAATGGAAAGGATATAAACAGACAAATTTTCAAAGAAGACATGTAAGTGGCTAGCAAGTACATGAAAACTTGCTCAACATCACTAATCATCAGGGAAACACAAACCCAATCCACAGTGAGCTATCACCTCAGCCTTGTCAGGATGGTCATTACAGCAAAAAAAAAAAAAAAGGCAAGTACTGGTGAGGCTATAAAGTTAAGAGTGCCTTGTAAATTGGTATAGCTATCATGGAAAATAATATGGAGGCCCTGCCTAATAAACAGTGCATAAGATTTTCCCAAAATTTTAATAATTGCTCAAAAGCTAAAATTTTAACATTGGCAACAATTACCACTAGTTATTTTCTTTGAAGTGACAGGAGCATTTTGTTTTTGAGCAAATATTTACCTAATACCTCAGGTTGCATAGTTTGAATGTTAGTTGTTATTTCAAGTAAAATTGTGTTCCACATAAAAAAGCAGCTCGCTGGTCTCACATATCAAATAATCACACAAGTACTTCTCTTTGAGGCAGCTGTCCCACTTCAGTGCAATAATTACTTGTGTGACGTGTGACATGTGATGTCACACATCACACAAATAATTATTATTAAAAACCTGATAATAGATTACCATATGATACAGCAAGGCCTCTTCTAGTCATGTGTCCAACATAAATAAAATCAGTACCTCAAAGAGATATCGGTACCCCCATGCTCACTGAAGCATTAATCACAGAAGTCAAGATATGGAAACAACCTAATGTCTACTGATGGTAAATAAATTGTGAAATCTATGTCAATAAGGAAGTATTATTCAGTCTTAAGTAAGAAGGTCCTGCCATTTATGACAACATGGGTAACCTATGGGACATTATGCTAAGTGAAATAAGATGGATGCTACAAAAAATGTATAATTTTACTTATAGTAGAATCTAAAAAAGTCTAATACATAGAAGCAGAGAGTACATAGTGATAACCAGGGTGGGGTAGGTGTTGGGAATTGGGGGATAGACATTAGTTAAAAGAAACAAAGTTGTAGTCATGCGGGATGAACAAGGCCAGAGATCTAAAGTACAGCATGAGGACTACAGTTCATTTAATAATACCATATTGAAATTCTAGAAATTTGCTAAGAGAATAAATTCCAGGTGCTATCACCTTAAAAAATATAATAGTTATGTGAGGAAATATATATGTTAATTAGCTTGAACTATAGTAATGATTTCACTATATATATGTATATATATACAAAATCATTATATTATATATTTTAAAGAAAAATTTTATTAATAATAAGAATAAAATAAATTTTAAGGGTATAAACAGTACAATTTAAAAAATATTATAGAAAAGATAAATTATTTCCTAGAAGCTTTGAAGTTTACAAAAGATGTATAATAAATGTCATAGGGAATTAATTCATTAAAAGTCCTTTGGTCAATTAAATCCCCGAAACATCAATGTAAAACAATATATGCACCCCTATGTTCATAGCAACACTATTTACAATAGTCAAGATTTGGAAACAGCCTAAGTACTCATCAGTAGATGAGTGGGAAAAAGAGCTGTAGAATGTTCACACAATGGAATAAATACTATGCAGTAGTAAAAAAAAAAAGGAAAAGTGACAACATGGATGGAGCTGGAGACTATTACACTAAGTGAAATAATCCAGTTGGTGAAAGACAAATACCGTATGATCTCACTTATGAGTGGAATCTAATGAACAAAATGAACTAATGAGCCAAACAGAACCAGATGCAGAGAATCATGGAACAGACTGACAGCTGTAAAGGAGGGGAGGAGGAAGGCAGGACTGATTGAAAGATGGTGAGGGGATTAGTCAAAGAACATGTGTAAATGACCCACGGACATGGACAACAGTGTGGGGATTGACTGTGGGAATGGGGGTTGGGCTGGGTGGGGGGGGGCAAAGGACAAAATTGGGACAACTCAGAGGATAAACAATAAAATATTTCAATTAAAAAGAAAATGTATCAATGAACATGAAGCAAGAAATCCACAAATTGTGGGGATATCCATCTTACTTTATGTAAGACTGGGGCAAGTATTAATTTTAGTTTGACATCTCAATGACAGCATCTCTTTGCTATAATTAATAAAATTGTAAGCCTACAGCCCTGAAATAAAACTCTGATGACACATAATCTTCCACTGTGGCAGTAACTATCTGTGTAGATGAACTTTGTTCTCTTCATTAACCAGGTAAATGGAGAACCATGAGCCCAATTAATAGAAAGCAGTAGTTCTCATAATGTTATCTGAAAGATCCCCAGTAGTCTTTCAGATGGTCTGTGAGGTTAAAATTCATATTTTTATACACCAAATGTTATTTGTTAACAATTGTGAAATCTATGTTCACAATTCATATTTTTATACACCAAATGTTATTTGGTGTATTAAATTCAACACCAAAATGTTATTTGACTATTTCACTGTGTTTACATTCACACTGATGGTACAAGGGTAATGGTGGATAAAGCTGCTAATGCCTCCGTATGGATACACATGGTTGATCCCCAATTATAATAACAGGTATAGTATTCTCCATTATAGTTGAAAAGCACTGATTTCACTTGAGAACATACTTGAAGCAGTGGCAACATTTTTATTTTTTAGAACTATAACTTATAAATATATGTATTTTTAAATAATGTGTGTGATGAAAAGGGGAATATGCATGAAGTACTTCTGCAGCATGCTGAAGTGTGACCGCTGCCTCAAGGAGAAGTACTCGTGTGATTATTTGATGTGTGAGACCAGCGAGCTGCTTTTTTATGTGGAACATAATTTTACTTGAAATAACAACTAACATTCAAACTATGCAACCTGAGGTATTAGGTAAATATTTGCTCAAAAACAAAATGCTCCTGTCACTTCAAAGAAAATAACTAGTGGTAATTGTTGCCAATGTTAAAATTTTAGCTTTTGAGCAACTATTAGAATTTGGGGAAAATCTTACACACTATTGTGATTTTGATAGCTTTACAATAGTTAAAAACTTTTCCAATGAGATTGGAGAGGTTATTCACATATAAGATTTTTTATTTATTGATTGATTTTTAGCGGAGAGGAGAAGGGAGATATAAGATTTTTTGATGTTTTAATAGTAATTTTTTATAATTCAAAAACAAGCCCAATATTTTGCAAGTTATAGTATAAAATTATGCATGGGTAAAAGAGCCATTCAAAATATAAAAAAGGAAAATGGGTTTGAAGAGTGTAAAAGTTTCATTGATCAAGCTTTCACATTCCACATTACAACTGACTAACAATCTATTATTACCAAGTTTTGGTATAATATCAAAGAAAAATATCCCCAATTATCTGAAAAGGCTACTTAAAAAAAAACCCTATCAGGTCCAAATATATGTGTGTGAAGCTAGATTTCTTCAACCACTTCAGTGGAGCAATTATTTTGCAAATGTTCAATCGGACACATTGAATACAGATGCACATCTGAGAATTAAGGTGTCTTTACTTAGCCAGACAATAAGAATATTTGCAAACTATGTGAAAAATTGTACTCTTTTAATCATTTTTATGTTTGTTAAGTATAGGTTCTTTCCATAAAAATACTCTATTTTATGTTATTTATGTTAACATGTAATGTATTTATCTTTTTATTTTATAAGAATTAAATAATAAATATACTTAAGACTTTTCAATTTTCTAAGGATAAATAAGACTCAAAACACTGTATTCTGCATTTTCTAAAAAGCTCTTAGCAGTCAACAGTAATTTTTGAGAGTACAAAGACAAAAATCCTTGAGAATTACTGTGTATAGTAAATCTAAAAAGGAATCTCATAATAAACATCTGTGTGAAGAAATAATCACACAGTAGAATCACAAGATATTTTATACAGCAAATCTTTGAACATCTACTATTCCAGGCTTTGGGGAAATAGCAGTGAAAGGCCTACAGCATCCATACCTGCAAGGAGCACACATTATACGGTAAAGGGGGTCATAGAAGAACCTTATGAACAAAGAAATAAATGCATTCAAGCAGTGATATATCTCTTAAAAAATACAAAACATCTTATGGAAATAAAGAATGACTAGAAGATGTGGGTAGAGGAGTAGTTTTATATCGGTTGGTCCAGGAATGCCTCTCTGAGGAGTGGACAGTAATGTTGAGGGATGGCCCACCTTCTGAAGGAGGGGGATGGGCAGAGGCAGAAGAGGTTTCTGCAAAAGGGACAGGAAGAAGCAACTCTCTGGAGATGAAAGCAAAATTTTCAAGAAAAGCCAGGGTCATTGAACTCTTGACAAGGAGAAAGTCCAAGTTAATCTTCTTCACAACCACATAAGGCAAGGGTTATTATTGTGATTTCATAGATCAGAAGACTGAGAAATGGGGAACTTTTAAACCTGGCCCACAGTGATTAATTTGCAGAATTAGGCTTTGAAATCTATATTCTAAATCAATCCTGTATAATACATCTTTTAGGAGAGGTATTATATCACCTCCCCTACCACTCTAAGTGAAATATAGTGGTGGTAGGGGTTAGTGAGAGGAACAGTATAAACATTCAGAGAAATTTAATGGTCTCCATTTTTCCTAACTCTAATTATAAGCAAATGACTCTTATTTGTCTACAGGTCTGTTGGATATTAGGGGGAAAAATAGGACTACTGGAAGTTTTAACTCCTAGCCAGTGCTTAAAGAACCAACATTACAAAATATGGGTCAAATGAATGGCATTTTAAGTAAATAAAATAGGACTGTATAGAAGAGCAATCAAGAAAAGACAATGTTTAGAACTGGCTTGCAGATAGCTGAGGTCACACAATGACTCTTTGTTTCTCTTTTATACTTATCTCTGCAAACAAAAGTTAAACGTCTTACTTTTATAAAAATACTAGTAGAAAGATGTAGGCTTATCATATCATTAAAATTATCAGATGAATATATAAAGTATGAAAGGATTGCACTCATTTTAATAAACTTACTACCGAGTGATTACTTTTAATTAGTAAAGTTACCAGATCACAGTATTTAAGAGAGAAGATAAGGAACAAAGAACCTAAGGGTTAAATAATTATTATAAAATACTTCTAACTTCAAATCAATCAAAATGGAGATAGACTTTTTTAAAAATTAGGAATAAATGGTAAAATATAAGGACTTAACAGGTGTTTGATTTAGAAGAAAATTGCTGGGACCCATCTAGTCTACGTAATGTAAAATACTAACTCTTCATTTGATTTGAAGTAAAACACACAGGCAAACAGACAAACAAAAAAAGCCACTGTAAAATAGGTATCACAAATATATTTTAAATGTATCAATACAAAGCACAATGAATTATTTTACCTTCTGAAGTATTTCTTTAATTCTTAAATGTAAACAATTATCTCCTTCACTATTAAGAAGCAGACTGGATTTTATTCAAATATGTGAAGTTCTCATAGTCTTCTATGTTTTTTTCCTTAGCACTCTTCATAGTCATATATCCATTTAAACATTTCATCCACCACACTATAAACTCCTTATAACGGTCACATTGTGACTGTTTATTCATGTTGGACCAGAGCACACAGTAGGATTTCAGTACTTCTAAAGATTTTGGTAGAATAATTAATGTGTTTCTGCTGTTGACAAACAGGTTTTTATGCTGTCCTGCATCACCACTGCATCCTACCTAACTTGTGTGAACATACTCCCATGCATTATAAGCTTCTAAAAATGATCCATTTTTTAACTATCAGAGAGTTTTTTAACCAATTTATACCATGCATTAATGCCTAATACTGTATTAACCATATTATCTCTTCCCCTCAACATATGTAGAGATTTCTATGGCAAGAGAAGATTATCTGAAAGGAATGTGTCACTAAGATGGCAATTCAAACACAAAGACAACTTTTTGAGAGAGACATAGTGAAAGAAACAAACATTAAGGGAACCAACCATATGGGAAAATATATTTGTAAATGACACCTCAGACAAGGGTTTGATCTCCAAAATATATAAAGAATTCACATGACTATATTCTAGGAAGACAAAAAACCCAATTAAGAAATGGTCAAAGGACTTGAACAAATATTTCTCCAAGGAGGACATACAGAGAGCCCAGAGACTTACGAAAGGATGCTCAGCATCACTAGCCATCAGAGATGCAAATTAAAACCACAATGAGATACCACTTCTCACCAGTTAGAATGGCCATCATAACCAAATCAAGAAATAACAAGTGCTGACAAGGTTGTGGGCAAAAGTGAACCCTACTAGTACACTGTTGGTGGGAATGCAGACTTGGGCAGCCACTGTGGAAAACAGTCTGGAAGTACCTCAGAAAACTAAAAATGGAACTGCCTTTGACTCAGCAATTCCACTGTTGGGATTATAACCTCAGAATCCTGAAACATCAATTCAAAAGAACCTATGCACCCTAATGTTCATAACAGCATAATTTACAATAGCCAAGTGCTGGAAGCAACCTTAGTTCCCATCAGTAAATGAATGGATCAAAAAACTATGGTACATTTACACAATGGAATACTATGCAGCAGAAAGAAAGAAGGAGCTCCTACCCTCTGTGACAGCATGGATGGAACTGGAGAGCATTATGCTAAGTGAAATAAGCCAGGCTGTGAAAGACAAATACCATATGATCTCGCCTGTAAGTGGAACCTAACCAACAAAACAAACAAGCAAACAAAATATAACCAGAGACATTGAAATAAAGAACAACATAACAGTAAACAGAGGGGAAGTGAAAGGAGATAATTGGGGGAAAAGAGGGAAGGGTCGTTAAAGAACATGTATAAGGGATACATGGACAAAGCCAAAGGTGGTCA